>CAUYOR010116636.1:0-36724 GCA_963573925.1 Callimico goeldii | reverse complement strand
ACACTGGGGTCTATTGGGGGGAATAGGGGAGGGACAGTGCAGGGGGGAAGCTGGGGAGGGATAGCCTGGGGAGAAATGCCAAATGTGGGTGAGGGGGAGGAAGGCAGCAAAACACACTGCCATGTGTGTACCTATGCAACTATCTTGCATGTTCTGCACATGTACCCCAAAACCTAAAATGCAATTAAAAAAAAAAGAAAGATTATCATCAAACCACATTTCTCATGGGGGGGTCTTCGCAATATTTTTATTCTTTTGTCCATTCTCATTGGTTTCTCTTTTCCTCCTTGTTTATAGTCACGCTTTCCTTCCTCTTGGTTACTTCATATCCTAGATATTTTTTCCTTTTGGCAGAGGAGTTGTCAAATCCTTATTGAACCAATCTTTGCATAGTTTGAAGGAATGAAATATCTTGAGGCTGGAGAAACCACATCTCATTCTTCCATTCTGAGAAGGCGAAAAATAATACTAGAAACATTTTTCTTAATTCTTGGTTGTTGAGAAAATAGTTATTTATGGGAGAATTATAGAAGCCAGTACCCAATACATTTTTTCTGCATATTATTCTGAGATTATATGAGAAAATATATGACTTTTAAAATAACTCTTTTGCTTTTCTGTTTTCTTTCTCTTTGTTGGGTGTGGTTGTTCGTGTGTGCACTTATTAGTAACTACTTAGGTGTTCCTGCCAGCCTCTCATGGAGCCCTGACTAGTTATAGAAATCCTTTATAGCTAAGTGCATAAAAGCTCATCGCAGACCACACAAAGAGAAGGCTAGCATGTCCCAGTGAGATATTCCAGAGTTCCAAAACTGTCATAAAGATAAGCAACCAGAGGCTTGAGTGAGTATTCTCTGTGAGAAATGGTCTGTCCTTATAGAGATATGGTTATCCAATTTTTTAAAAGTCTATTGAAGCCCCTCTTTAGGACTCAATGAGCACATGGCCACACCTGCCACAAAGCACACCTGCCACAAAGAAGGGTCATGAAGGAACTTTCAGATACACCTTTACACTTGAAAAATTAACCTTCTTAGTAAACATCGTTGTCTTTCATGAGCTCACACCTCCTACCCCTCCCATCAAAGCACCTCAGACTTTCTTATCTTGAGCCCTCAACTAATCCAGATGTATGGTCAACTTCTGCACTCCTATGTAAATGCAGAGGAACAGTGATAAGATCATCAGAACCATGGTACATATACACCATAGAATACTATGCAGTCATAAAAAGGAATGAGATCATGTCCATTGCAGGGACATGGATGAAGCTGGAAGCCACAAGAACAGAAAACCAAACACTGCATGTTTTCACTTATAAGTGGGAGCTGAAAAATGAGAACACATGGATGGGAACAACACTCACTGGGGCACATCAGGGGATGGAGGTAGGGAGAGCATTAGGGAAAAGAGCTAATGCATATTGAACTTAATACCTAGTGATGGGTTGATAGGAGCAGCAAACCACCATGGCACATGTAACATGTGCCATGTAACAAACCTGCACATCCTGTACATGTACCGTGGAACTTAACAAAGTAAATCTTTTAAAAAGGTTATCTAAAATACTCACCTAACTAGCAATGAAATGATTTTCTTTCAAGCAACAGATGTACACGGAAGTGCTTAAGTTAACATAATATATTGGTGTTTAACCCCCCCCTAAAAAATGCTTAGGTTTATAGAGAGAAGTCAGACTGGGAAGAAACACTTGTTGTCAATACAGCAATATAGCTAATTTGAAGGCCAAAGGCAGATAAGACAGAGTTTGCTTTATCTTGACTTTCTCTTTACTAATAAGGTAAAAACAGAGATGCAAAAAGTTGGAGTGAACAGCCAAGTCCCACTTGGAAAGAGTGGGGTGTCCCAAGAAGTAAGGCCTAGACCTTGTAACACTGGTTCCCTGTCTGCTTAAATTCCTAGTCTAAATCTTCTAGATAAGGAGGCAGCAAACCTAATAGTAAATATGTTAGGCTTTGTAGTCTATACAGTCTTTGACACAACTATTCAATTGCACCACTGTACTGCAAATGACACAATAGATAATACATAAATAAATATTACTGTGTTCCAATAAAACTTTATTTACAAAAGTAGGTGTTGGACCACATTAGGAGTTTAACAACCACTGCTCTAGATAGTTATTGGTATAGCCCAAAAAGCACTTACAGTTTTAAAACAGTTTGCATAAAAATAAAGAATAATAAAGGAGGACTTGCCATACCAGGTGACAGTCTGTACTGTAAAGTTATAATAACTAAAACAGTATAATACTGACACAAGCATCACTGAAAGATCAGTTGAACACAGTAGAGAATCTTGTACATATAAAAGCTTATGTAATGCACGAATATTTGAAAATCAGTGAGGGATAAGATGAATTACTTAATAAATGGTGCTGGAAAAGTTTGTATTTTGGAAAGCAAATGTAGGTAATTTTGTTTAGTACTTTATGCAAAAATCAATTTCATAAAGATTAAAAAGTTAAATTTAAGAATCACACAATGCAAATAAATATTTTTCTAATCTCTAAATTGGAGAAGTCTTTTTGAATATAAAAAGAAGCAACCAAAGAAATAATAAAAGAAAAGTCTCAATAGTTTTAACTAGAGAAAAAAATCAAATATTTCTGCCCCTCAAAGAACATCGTAAACAAAATTAAGAGGCAAAATGAAGAGGAAAATGTTTGCCTTGAGTATGTATTTATAATACCAAACAATAATACTATTAATCAATTAAAAGCTCATCAAAATAATAAGTGGAAAATTTAAATAACAGAAAATTAATAGGTCTAAGACATAAACATTTCATATAACAATAAATTTAAAAGGAGAATATGTTCACATTATAAATACTAAAAATTTTAAAGATAAAATCATATTCCTCAGTACTAATGAAGGCTTTTTGGTACAGGCACTGGCTTTCATGCTCTGCAGGTGAGTTAAGGGTGAATTGCTCTAACTTCCCTGGAAAGCAACGTTTCAATATATATCAAGAACATTAGGCCTGACATGGTGACTCATATCTGTAATCCCAGCACTTTGGGAGGCCAAGGAGGGCGGATCACCTGAGGTCAGGAGTTCAAGACCAGTCTGGCCAACCAAAAATGGTAGAGTCAATGGTGAAACCCTGACTCTACCAAAAATACAGAAATTAGCCAGGCATGGTGCTGGGTGCCTGTAATTCCAGCTATTGGGGAGGCTGAGGCAAGAGAATCACTTGATCCCAGAAGGCATAGGTGGCAGTGAGCTGAGATGGTGCCACTGCACTCCAGCCTGGGCAACAGAGCAACTCCGTCTCAAAAAACAACAACAGCAACAACAACAAAAACCTTAAATATTTTTATTTCACTAAACCCAGCAATCTCACTAGTAGAACTTGATGTCAAAGAGGCAAAACAAAGATTTATGTACTCATATGTATATCACAGCACTATTTATAACAGAAAAAAATAGAAATAAGTTGAATACATATAAAAAAGGACTAACTGAAATATGATATATTAATAATAAAGACTATTATTCAACCATTAAAATTAAATTCTCCAAAATCTTAATGATTGGGAAGGAAAAATTAAGAAGTAAACACAGCAAAATGTAGTAGGATTTATTTCTAGATTAATCATTTTTTAGTTCCTTTGTACTTCTGTTTTACAAGTGTTCTATATCAGAGTCAGCAAACTCTATAAAGGGCTAGATAGTAAATATTTAAGGCTTTGCAGGCGACAGTCTTTATTGCCGTCTCTCAACTCTACCATTGTAGAGCAAAAGTGGCCAGAAACAATATGGAAACAAATGAATATGACTGTGTTCCAATAAAACTTCATTTGCATAGACCTCTGTGTCTCAACCCCTGTTCCATATGAATATGAATTACTTTTAGAAAGAAAAAAAGAATCTTGTGTTTATTAAAACGTCTTAATGGATTTTATTTACTAACCTCTTATTAGAACTTTTTCTTCTTTCCCTCAAAATGTCCTTATCAGTAGTACAATGTTAGTTACAAACTGGTTTCTCACTCATAACTAAGACAATGGCTCACTACAGCTCCATTTTCCTGTGGCTGGGCATACACCCAAAAAGCCTAAGTGTAGTCAAAGGAACCCTGCCCTTGGCATCAGAAGCCCGAATTTAAATTTTGGCTCAATTACTTACTATGTAGGTGATTTCGGGCACCTTATTTAACTGAAGTGACAGTTTTTGGACCTGTGAAATAACAATAGTAACATCCATCCCACCTGCGCAATAATTCAATTACGTCACATGTGGGAGTATCTGGTCCCGGGCTAACACAAATTAGGTTCTCATTAAAGATCCATGACATTTTTATTTGAAAAGTTTGAGAGTGAGTTCTGCTTTGAGAGTCAGTTATACTTTGATGAGGTGGGAGGATGTGGCACAGGGGTAGAAAAGGCCGAGAACCCTCCTGTTCTTCCCAAGCCACACAGCCACCATAGGGTCCAAGAATGCAGCTCTGGCACATCCATGCCGTGACTGTTTTTACTCGCCAGGCCATATATGTTATATCAACCACAAAAACATAAGACTACGTTGTACGCATTACTACCACAGGAAAGAAGGCAGTGACTCACCCACACTTCCCATATCTCTCTTTAAGAAGGCCTTACTGGATCAGAGATGTTCTGGGAGTAGGGAGGAAAAGGAATATGGATGGAAGAGGGCAAGAAAGAAGCCTGGTGTAGGATTTCCCAGGAACTTTCTATTGGTAGGCTGATTGTCTTCATTCCCAAGAGAGGGGCCAGTTAGGCCACAACTCAGCCAGGAGCCCTAGTCCTTCAAGGAATCACACGTGACATGTAGCAATGCTTTACGATTCTAATTTGTGACTCTAGAAACAGCCCCTTCAGAATGTAGGGCAGGTATTATCAAGCTCTTTATGGAAAGGAGAAAAACAAGATTTCAAGAGGTTAAGTCACTTGTTTAAGGTCACCCCAAGTTCACATAGGGTCTCCTAGCCGAGCATTTCTCTTCTTTGATATTCAAGACCATCTTCTGCCCTATAACCTGCTTTCCAGCATAACTCAAAAAAGAAATCATGATGCTAACCCCTCAAAATCAAATATTTTGGTACATCTTTTTTTTATGAGGATGAAAGACATTCTCCAAACTAAATAAATCATTCTTCAATATTAAATTAGAAATGACTTAAAGTATAAAATACCATTTTATGGACATTTGTTATACATGAAGTACTACATTGGTCCTGTGAGCTGGAGGTGAGCATGGCAGATAACCTCAGAAATAATATTAAGTATAGGCCGGGCATGGTGGCTCATTCCTGTAATCCTGGCACTTTGGGAGGCCCAGGCAGATGGATCATTTGAGGTCAGGAGTTTGAGTCCAGCCTGACCAACATGGTGAAACCCCGTCTCTACTAAATATACAAAAAAATTAGCCAGGCATGGTGGCACATGCCTGTAGTCCCAGCTACTTGGGAGGTTGAGGCAAGATAATTGCTTGAACCCAGGAGGCAGAGGTTGCAGTGAGCTGAGATGACACTACTGCACTCCAACCTGGGCAACAGAGCAGAAAAAAAAGAAAATAAAGAAAGAAAGAAAGAGAAAAAAAGCAACATAAAGTATAACCTGATCAACACAGCTAAGGAACGCAGTGAACATGGCACCACCCTTAGAATCTGAAGTCTAGGATTCAAGTTCTTCCTCTGTCCTTTGCTAGCTTTGTGACATAGGTCACTTACATATTCTAACCTTTGGTTTGTTCATCCATAAAGTAAGAATAATCATATCTACCTTGCAGATAATGTGTTTCTTAAACAAATGTAAGGCATCTTCATGCTAGGCAGAACGTGAAGATCAGATATTAAACTAAGGCCCATGAGAGACAATATATAAGACTTCTGGTTCCCTTGGTAAGATGCTGTAAGTGACACTCTTCCACCTTCCTGTTCTTCCCTACACCTGCAGTCGCAAAGAACCTTCATCACAGCGGTATGATAAAGCCAGCTGCATCTGACCGTCTGGTGCTAGCTTTGAATCAATGACCACTGAGACCATGGAACAACTTTGAAAAGCAAACTTTTAAATTGATTTCTCTTTGCTTTTATCTATCGCCTTTTAAATTACAGCAAAGAGAGAAAGAGGAAGAAAAGGATAATTTTAAGGCAAAACTCTCAATTAACTCTGAAAATCAAACATAATAAACTGAATATAGATCTGTCTGGCTACTGTAACTGTTTCTGTCTGTCCCCATCTATCTATTCATCTATTATCCTCCCATCTCTCTTTAAGGAGACAGTCAGATACCGAAAATGGGACTCTTTTTTCACTTTTGTCTTTTGCTGGGGGAAAAAATCTAATTACCTTAGAGTTCCTTATAGAAGGAAAATTGGAATAAAAACCAGAGGACTTTTCTTCAGTTGCTCCTCACTCTCCTTGATTTTCACAGGAGTCGAAGGGCAAGTTGCGGTCTAACAATCGTCACAGGTAGTCCTAAAGGCTCAGCCTTGATGTTGGGATCTCATAGCATTTACCAAATGCTTCCTTGTAGGTGTCACTCAGACAAGACTGCAGTAAATGGAGGAATAAAGAGTGTCTTACCTCCGAAAACCTGTGAAAAGGTCCAGGGTATGGTACTAAGAAAGAAGAGGACTGATTCTTAGATGTGTAAGTTGAATCTGTTACGGATTTAAACATCTGCACTAAGCCAAACATCATCCAAAATAGTGAATCCTTTCCTCTGTGGGTGGCCAGTAGAATGGCCATTAGCCATTTCATACACAGAATATTTTCTAATCCCTGGTCTTCTGTCCCTGGAGAAATGAGGCACATTCATCATACAATTCTCTATAAGTTCAAGAATTGTGGGTTCGTAGATTTGTAACTGTGCTGGCTCATTGGGTTTAAAGTAGAACACTATTTTTAACACAATTAATTTCAATTCTTTGTGCTGACTTAACAATTTTTTAAATTAACTTAATTACTTTGGCTTAAAAATGTGTTCACTTTTCATAATTTTTTATGATTGGGAAGTTGTATATGCATATGTGTGCATGTGTTGCTTAAAGTTCAGAAAATAGGAAGAAGTTAAAAAAATTCAAAATTGCCCATAGCCCTATTATCCAAAAGTATCCCCTTTTAGCATTTTGATTTATTTCCTTTCATTTTTTTTATCTGTGTGTGTGAAACCACATGACATATAAAGTATGTTGTTTCTTAGAAGGGAGAGAGGACTTATTTTACTTCAATCAATGTTCCTCTCAATTATTTAGGAGATTTTTCTAACCAGTTTTCACATGGGACAGCCATTAACTAATACAGAATGACAGAGAAAACATTGAGGCTTCTACGGTGTTTGATTTCCCTGGTTTAATTTTTTAAGGTGAAAGAAAACAAAGTTTAATCAAACTTATTTATCAGCTACATGCTGAATCAAGAATCAAAGTCTTAAAATCTAGAGTGGGGTGCTAACAAATACATACAGGTGAAACTGGCAGCATTCTAAATCTTAGAGTTATGGGATCACCAAATGGAATGCATGAAAGAGACCCAAGTGATTGCAGAATCCAGTCATTTTCTAATTGTGCTCCATGGAATCCTGGAGGATTTGTAAAGTACCCCAGTAGCTTTCAAGGCTGGGAAAACCAGTAGCAAGGGCAAGGGCAAGGGCATCTAGGGAGGGGGAGACTAGGAAGGCTGAGCAGAGTTCTTTCCTTCCACCCTCAAGAACTCCCCCAATTACAGTGGATCTACTTTTTTCATGTTTTACATCTTGGGTATCTAAATAAAATTTCATTTTATGAAAGTAAGGAATTGTTTAAAAAATAAAAGTTGAACATTGCCAGTGTGTTTGAGACCTCTCATGTTACAGATGACTAAACAGAGGGTCAAAGATATGACATGATTTATCCATGGTCACACAGCTAATAAACACAGAGCTTAGTGCATGTCTGTCACTGGGGGTTGGGGATGGTTAGCCAACATTCCAGCCTCTCCTCATCTTGGCGTATGAGTGTGCTATGGAAGCATAACTGGGAAGAATCTCCCTTTCCCATGCTCAAACAGCTAAGGCATAGACACGTGACAGGCTCAACCAATTGGATACTTCTTGCCTAATTCTAAATCTCGAGAAAATGATTCTCAAATATATTCAGAGCAGCAAGAGATCTGGCCAGGTTGCTCCTTCTGCCTAGTCCTCCAAAGTCCCACTGGTTTCTACCTGTTTTCAACACCTGCTCCTCTAGGGTCCCAGTAATTGTCTTCTTCCAATAAATCAATGTTTATCTTAAGAAACACTTACTGATACACAGACTGTATATTAGGACCCGATATTCCTTACAGATAATCAACTCTTCGTTTCTCTGTGCCACGGGCCCTCTTTATTAAACCAATTGGCTTTTACCATGTAGACCAAAGCAATACCTTCAGCTGGGAAAAATGTACTGCAGCTGGGATAGGTTTCTTGTCAGGGAATTTTATAAGATCAAGGTACCAAAATTCTCCTAAGTGGGAAGTTGGGTAAAGGCAAGGATTAACACTGAGTACCTGCTACGAATCAGGCATCATTCTCCATCCTATCCACTATGGAGGAAGACATTATGGGCCCCATTTTACTGGTAAGGAAAGTTACACCTCAACGAGTGACTAATTCATTAGTTGCCAAGTCAGGAACAAAACTCAAAAAAACTAAAGATGCTTAAGTTCATATATCTTATGCAATTTTATATTGTTGATAAAGAGTTGTACAGTAGATGATATGCCTATTATAAACATCTTATCAAGAAATTTTAAAAGTTAAAATCCCAGTCTTCTAATATCAACTCATTTCTGTTTACCTAAAATTAGATTAAAGGTAAATAAATAGATATAATGAGATAAATAAATATGCCAATGACAGAATGTAAATTTTACTCCCCAGGTATCTGCACTAATTTGAAACCATTGTAGTCACGGTATACGAGGAAATCATCAGACCCATCTCACCCCAACAGCTAACTGCATTTCCCATTACTCATGTTCACCCTGTTTTCCATAACTAAATGAGTATGGCCAGAGGAGATTGTGAGCAGACCTTGGCAGGGAAGCCTGATAAAGCAAAGACACCATGCCAAAAGTGGCCTCCAGTCATTCAGAGTGCACTCCAAGCACAGATGCCTACCCTCAGATACCAGATACCTGAGGGCAGAGCCCAGCCCCTGATTCACTTGTAGGAGGGTTATCCAGGACAGAGTCTGGCAAGTGGCATTCTTTACTGGAAGGAATTTGATTAATCATTCTCATTACCTTTCAATTCCATGCACCTGAGCTCATTTGCTCTTGGCCCAGGATAAGCAGTTGGAGGCTTAAATGGCATGAGAACACACAAACTGACCATAATAAGCAGAGGGAGATTGTCCCTCCCCCGCCACACAGCACTCCTGCAATGTGGTCTCAGATCAGAGATTGTAGGGACCTTGTAGCACCTGGTCAAATCCCTCTATCCAGCCTCACAAGCCCCAGGAGAGAATGTGTCCGTACGTATCCTGAGTACTGTTACTTTAGAATCCTAAGTACAAATTGGAAACAAGGAGAGAGAATAGGGGCCTATTCAGAGCCAAGCTTCTCCTTACTAGGAATAGGTGCCAGTAGCCATGAGTACGTGTCAAGAGAAAATGGATAGCAGGATCAGCAAGGCAAGCAACTTGCACTTCTGTTAATATATGGACATTTAGCCATATCTCACTTAAATCTCTTATTTACACAACTTCAGGCTCTTCCCAGAATTAGCCGTAACCACAAGGGTCTCCTAACATTTACTTGTAACACTTGCAAAATCTAGATCTACATGGCTCAGCCTCCTTGCAATAGCACTCTTTAAAAAAACACATTGGTTAATATCTTTCCCTGAAGTTCTTAGAAACAAGAAAGGTTCCCCTACCACATATACAAAATGCATCGCTAACAAAAATCCTCTTTTCTACCTACTTTCATCATGTCCCACAGTTGTTACAGAGTACCTCTATCCATCAGCCCACAAATCTTTTCTTCCACCCCATCATACTGAACTTTTTTCTTCACCTTTATCTCTGCCTTCACTGTACTTTATTATGTGTATCAAAGTATGCAAAGTATAGCAAGCAGGCAATATCTGTCCTAAACAGATGTTCCAATTGGCTGAGAGTTTTTTATTACATTTTTATATTTAGTTAATTGTACATTTATGTAAGAAATGTTCATGTAAGAAATCATACAGAGAGTTCCAAAGGATCCCTTATCCAGTCTCCCCCAGTAGTAACATCTTGTAAAACCTATAGTACAATATCACAACCAGAATATTGATGTTGATACCATCAAGATACAGGAAATTTCCATCACAAGCACCCTTCAAGTTGCCCTTTTACAGCCACACACATTCTTCCCTCCCCACAACCCTACGTAATGGAAACCACTAACCTGTTTACTGTTTTATATTTCTGTCATTTCAATAATAAAGAATGGAATCATAGAACACGTACCCTTTGGGGAATTGGCTTTTTTCACCCAGCATAATTATCTAGGGATTCATCCAGTTTATGGTATGAATCAATAATTTGACCCTTTAGATTACTGGCAGATACTCCAAAGTAAAAATGTACCATGGTTTGTTTAACCATTCACTCATTGATGGACATCTGGGTTATCTCAAGTTTGGGGCTAATATAATCTCCTATAAACATTCTTGTACAGGATTTTGTAATATCTTCATTTCTTTGGGATAATGGCCAGGACTGCAATTGCTAGGTCATATGGTTATTGCATGTTTAGTTTTTTAAATTATTAAACAGTCTTCCAGAGTGGTTTACCATTTCACATATCACCAGCAATGTGTGAGTGATCTAGTTTCACTACAGCATTTTTTTACTGTTGACTCTTAATGGTTCTTTATATATTCTAGATAATAATCCTTTGTTGAATGTTGCAAATATTTCCTCCCCCTCCATAACTTGTCTTTTCATCCTCTTACTGGGGTTTCTCTGAAAGCAAAAGTTTTTAATTTTTATTAAGTTTACCAATTTTTTCCGTTAGAAATTATGCTTTTGGTGTCAAGCCTAAGAATTCTTCAGTTAGCCCCAGATACTAAAGAAGAACTCTCGTGCTTTTTTAAAAAAGTTTTTACATTTTCCACTCATGTCTGTGATCCACTTTGAGCTAATTTTTGAGCAAGTTGTGACACTTAGGTTGAGGTTTATTTTCTTTGCCATAGATATCCAATTGCTCCAGCATCAACTGTCGAAAAAGCTATCTTTTCTCCATTGAATTACTTTTGCGCTATTTTCAATAATCAATTGGTCATTTTCGTGTAGCCATACCTGGGTTTTCCATTCTGTTCTGTTTATCGGTGTGTCTCTCCCTCTACCAGTAACACACAGTCTTGATTACTGTAGCTATATAAGAAGTTTTAAAATTGAGGAGGCTCATTTCTCCCATGGCATTCTTTTTAAAAATTAGGTTAGCTATTCTAGTAGCATTTCCTTTACAATAATCTTGTCTATAACTAAAATAACAACAACAACAAAAAAAAAAAACCTTGATGAGGTTTGAAAAAAAAATTGTGTTAAACTTGTGCAGTACTGTCTGTGACCACTGTAAGAAATTAACACAATTTTGATGACTTAAGAAAACAAAAATTATTCCCTCCCAGTTCTAAAGGCCAGGAATCTGAAATCAGAGGATCAGGCAGGTTTGTACTCCCTCTGGAGGTTTTAGGGAAGAATCTTTTCTTAATTCCTTCAGCTTCTGGCACGAGTGACATTTCTTGGCTTGTGGCCGCATTTC
The DNA here is from genome assembly GCA_963573925.1 of Callimico goeldii. Classification (NCBI taxonomy): domain Eukaryota; kingdom Metazoa; phylum Chordata; class Mammalia; order Primates; family Cebidae; genus Callimico; species Callimico goeldii. The sequence continues at coordinate 24,954 of CAUYOR010116636.1, read as the reverse complement.
TCTCTGCTCTGTCTTCACATTGCATTCTCCTTTGTGTCTGTGTACTCCTCTGCATGTGTCTCCTATAAGAACACTTGTCATTGGATTTATGCCCACCCAGATAATCCAGGATGATCTCCTCATGTCAAGATCCTTAAATTAATTACATGTGCAAAGACTCTTTTTCCAAGTAAGGCAACATTCACAGATCCCAGGGATTAAGATGTAAACACATCTTCCAAGAGGCCACACTCCACCCATTACAACCTGGATATCAATTCAGGGAGAATGGAAATCTCTACTATTTTGAGTCTTCCAAGTCAAGACGTTAGGTTCTCCATTTATTAGAATTTTTAATTTCCTCTATTGCTTTTAGATTTTATTTCTTTTAGCATTGCACAGTTTTAAGAATACAAGTTGTGCACGTTTTCTTAGACTTAACTGAAGTATTTTATTTTCTGAGCCATTAGAAATGATATTATATTTTAATTTTGATGTCCATGTGGTTCATTGCTAATACACAGAAATACAATTGGTTTTTTTATATTTAAATTGAATCCTGTGACACTGCTGAACTTACTTGTTAGCTCTAGGAGTGTTTCTGGTAGATTTCTTGGGGTTTTCTAGGTAGACAATCATGTCTGGTGAAAATAGGGGCAGTTTATTTCTTCCTTTCCATCTTATATGCCTTTTATTCCTTTTCTTGCCTTATTTCACTGGCTAGAACTTCTAGCACTATTTGAATAAGAGCTGAGTGAGCTCTTATTCTGGTTTGTTTCTGATCTTAATGGGAATGCATTTAGCCATTCCCCATGAATTACACTGTTAGCTGTAGGTGTTCAGTGAATGCCCTTTATTAAGTTGAGAAAGTTTCCCTCTATTCCTATTTTTTTCTGCAAGTTTTTATCATAAACAAGTGTTGAATTTTGTCAAGCGTTTTTTCTACATCAATTGATATAATCACACAACTTTTCTTTTTAGCGTGTTAATATTGTGGATTATATCAATTTTTGAATGCCTGGCCAGCCTTGCACTCCCTGTACCCTTCCACTTTACTTGTTCCTGGTACATAAGTCTTTTTACATATTGCTGAATTGTACTTGCAAATATATTTTTTAAAAGATTGTGTGTCATATTCATGAAGGATATTGGTACGTAGTGGGGTTTTTGTACTATCTTTGTCTGGTTTTGGGTATCAGAGTAATATTAACTTCATAAAATAAACTGGGAAGAGATTTCCCCTTTTCTATTTTCTAGAAGAGATTATACGCAATTGGTGTCAACCCTGCTGTTTGGTAGAATTCTCAGTACAATCATCTGGGCCTAGAGGTTTCTTTTGCAGGAAGTTTTAAATTACGAATTCAATTTCCTTAATAGCTATATGGCTACTCATATTATATATTTTATATTAGCCGTGCTGTGGTAGATTTTTTTTCAGAATGTGATCTGTTTCTTCTAAGTTAGCAAACGTTTGTGTGTAGGGTTGTTTTGTAGCATTATTTTATTGCCTTCCATTGTTTACAGTGATATCCTTTATTTCATTTTTGACATTGGCAATTTCTGTCTTCTTCTTTATCCATCTAGCTAAGTTTTGTCAGTTTTGTTCTTCTTCTCATGGAATCATTTATTTGTTTCATTGATGTTCTAGGTTGTTTTTCTGATTCTGGTTTCATTGATAGCTGCTCTTCTCTTTAGTCTCTCCTGCTTTCTTTGGACTTATTTTGCTCTTTGCTCTCTAGATTTTTAAGATGTGAGTTTCAATTATTGATTTGAGACTTTTTCTCTTTTCTAATATAAGTATTTACCTATATAATGTCTTTGTCAGCACTGTTTTGGCTGAGTTTTACAAAGTTTAATATATTATATTTTCATTTCCATTTGGTTTAACGTATTATTTGATTACATTATTTTTTTGAGACAGAGTCTCATTTTGATGCCCAGGCTGGAGTACAATGGCATGATCTTAGTTCACTACAACATCTGCCTTCCAGGTTCAAGCAATTCTCCCACCTCAGCCTCCCAAGTAGCTGGGACTACAGTCGTGTGCCACCATGCCTGGCTAATTTTTGTAGTTTTAGTGGAGACTAGGTTTTACCATGTTGGCCAGGATGGTCTCAAACTCCTGACCTCAGGTGATCCATCCACCTCAACCTCCCAAAGTGCTGGGATTACAGGCCTGAGCCACTGTGCCTGGCCTATTATTTGATTTCTTGAAACTTCCTCTGACTCATGGGTTATTTAGAAGTATCTTATATAGTTTCTAAGTTTTTAGAGTTTCCTGTTATCATTCTGTTATTAAATTCTAGATTAAGTCTATTTTGGTCAATGAACACACTGTGTATAATTTCAATTCTTCTGAATTGATTGAGGTTTGTTTTATGTCCCATGATATGGTCTATCTTGCCATATGTTTCATGGATACTTGAAAAAAAAAATGCATTCCACTACTGTTGGGTATTCTATATACATCAATTCGTTTCTATTAGTTGGTGGTGGGTTTGAGTTATTTTATATTGTTATAGACTAAACTGTGTTTTCCCACTCTGACTCATCTGTTGAAGCCCTAACCCCCATGTGACTTTATTTGGAGACAAGATCTTTAAATGAGGTGACAAGGGTGACCAGTAAGACTGGTGACCTTCTACAAAGAAGAAAAGACACCAGGGATACGCATGCACACAAAGGAAAGACCATGTGAGAACATATTGAGAAAGTGAGCCAAGCAGAGAGGCCTCAGCAGAAGAAACCAAACTTCTGACACCTCTATCTTGGACTTCCAGCTTCCACATTATATTTTAAGAAATAAATTTATGCTGTTTAAGCTACTATGTCTGTGGCATTTTGTTATGACATCCTTAGTGGACGCATACATATATCCTTGCTGATTTCTTATATCAATTTGTTACCAATTACCTATTACCAATTTCGAGAAGAGTGTGAAGTTTCCAACTAAAACTGTGAATTTACGTATTTCTTTTTTTAGTCTATTTGTTTTTGCTTCACACATTTTGAAACGCTGTATTTTGTACATGTACATTTAGGATTGCTGTGTTCTTGGTACACTGATGGTTTTATCATTTAAAATGTCCCTGTTTGTCTCTGGCAACGGTCTTTGCTCTAAAGTTTATCTGATAGTAATATCTCCACTCCTATTTTCTTTCAATTAATGTTGGCATAATATATATTTTTCTATCATTTTCATCTTGTCTACATAATTATATTGAAAGTGCATTTCTCATAGATAACATATAATTGGGTTATGTTTTTAATCTGGTGTCCCAATCTCTTTTAATTGGAATTTTTAAGTCATTTATAATTAATGTAATTATTGATATGTTAGGGTTTAAGTCTACTATTTTTTATTTTCTCTGTTCTTTGTTTTCTTTTTCCTACCTTCCTATTGGTTAAACAATTTTTGGAATTTTATTTTGATTTGTCTATAATGTCTAAAGTATATATCTTTTTGTGTAGCTTTCTTAATGGTTTATCTAGTTATTACCTTATATATACATAATTTACAACAATCTACTCATGTCATCATTTTACCAGTTCCAGTGAAGTGAAATTTATCTCCCTTCACCCACCCCTGTTTATTATATAATTGTCAAACCTTTCTTTGCTATTCAGCTGGAATAGAGTTTTCTGTCCCACAGGCTTCCCCTTTCCACTTTTGGGGCTAGAGAAAACAGGCTTTTCCTGAGCTTTTTTGTCTGTGTACATTGATGTTTCCAGCTTTTGAGCTTATTTAGCTCCAGATATGGAATACAGGAGGCAAAAGGAAAACTCAAGGAACTTACCATGTATTTCCATGAGTACCAAGGTTCCTAGCTGGTTTCTCTTTTCCCTCTCATGTTTCAGAGTCTTCTTACATATAATGTAAATGGGTGTTAAATGTTCTTAAGGATGGAACCAGGACCAATATGGCTACCCCATTTTTTTTTGGAAGTGGGAGTCCCTGTGGCAGTGTCTTTAAAATTGAAAAGTCTAATGTAAAAACTGGATATGTTACTATTCTTGAAAATTTTGGACATGTGGCAACAGTGGGTTTACATCATGCATTCCAACAATTTGCTCTAGCTGAGTAGGAGCTGACCTCTTTAGATGGGATATGTCACAGTGGGAGCCATGATCCTTCACTGCTTTATACCCAACCTGCATCCCTCATTTATGTTAGCCCTAACTCCTGTAGGACTTTGAGTTTACAACTTCCAATGATGCCTCTCTGGATAAACATGCCCATTTTTCTCCAGCTACTTTAATTATCTCTCCTCAATCTTTCAGTTCTGTATCATAAATCTCAAATAACTGATCTAGCAGAGATGATATTATCCTTGAGAGAGAGAGAGAGAGAGAGAGAGAGAGAGAGAGAGAGAGAGACAAGGAGGAAGAAGGTGAACCAGCAAAAATTTAAAAAAAAAATTTGCACTAAGTTTGAACCATGTAAGTTTATACTTTTTAGGGTTCCTTGGGAGTCATGGGGAGGGGGAGAAGCTGGGAACCTTGATTTATTATAAACTTCTGTCAATCATTCCCACCTCAGAGCCTTGGTAATTGCTGTTTCCCTTCTTTCAACCTCCTTTTTGAGATCGCTGCAGGTGCACTACATTGCACTCAGGTCTCAGGTAAAATGCCACTTACTTGGAAAGATCGTCCCTAATTACTCTATCTAAAGCAGACCTCTTCCATTGCCAACACTTTCTATATCTTTATTGTGTTTTTCTTTACAGCACTTTAACATTTACGTGAAAACACAATACATATTTATTTACTTGTTTATTGCCTATCCCTTTCAGCATGGAGAGATTGTCTGTCTTGTTCACCATTGTATCCTCAGTTTCTGGCACATAATGGGAGCTTACTAAGTATATAATGAATGGATTAATCATGTCCTGAAATATCTTAATCAGAACACTGACAAACTAGGAAGTCTCCAAAATAAAATGATAAAAAGCTTACAATCATGAAATTGCTAAATAACTGAGGAATCTGGGACTATAAATATTGAAAGGTGAGATGATGGTGCTCTTATTTAAAAATTTTTTATTAGAAGAAGGAGTAAATAAATATGTCCCGTGTTTTTCCAAATGGCACCTCTATGGTTAATTTGCAAAGAAGCAACGTTTCCCCTACCATAAAGACACACTTTCTAATAAATAGAAACACTTTAACAGTGAAAGAGTGAGCTCCCAGTCACTGAAGGTGGTTAAGCTAAAACTAGGTGGAGGCTTAATTGCATGGAGTTTAGGAAAAGTACACCTATCAAAAGGTTGAAGTCCTTGCTACAATGAAGTATGAACTAACTGATTTTAACTTCAGGGTATGTCACAATTGCAACTCAAGAACAGTTTGATTTCTTTAGAAGCCAGAATGGCAAACATTTTCTAATTAATAAAGGTATTTCCCAGTATGGCTCTGAGATTTATACGATTAAGTGTTTAAGTCTATTTCCTCACAGGTACTATAACTGCAATATGGTTGACTATTAATCGGTGGTGATTGTGATTATAGAACATATCTCAAATAATCAAATATAACATCCTAGTTGTAGCACAACTTTTCTGAAAATTACATCTTTTAAGCAGAATGGCTCTTTTATTTTATTATTTTATTTTTGGAGATGGAGTCTGGCTCTGTCACCCAGGCTGGAGTACAGTGGCACAATCTTGACTCACTGCAACCTCTGCGTCCCAGGTTCAAGCAATTCTCCTGCCTCAGCCTCCCAAGTAGCTGGGATTACAGGCATATGCCACCACACCAAGCTAATTTTTGTATTTTAGTAGAGATGGGGTTTCACCATGTTGACCAGACTGGTCTCAAACTCCTGACCTCAAGTGATCCACCCGCCTTGGCCTCCCAAACTGCTGGGATTACAGGCGAGAGCTACCATGTCCGGCCAGCTTTTTAAAGTATTTAAAATAATTCTAAACTGTGTCATATGACATATTTAAAAGAATAATACAGTTTAACAAGATTTAAAGAGCTGTAAACTCCCAGGTATAACTTAATATGCTCTCACTAACCCTTACATATAACAACCACTGATTAGTGAAGCTTTCCTATTTTAAGTAATAAACAACAATAAAACTTATACTAAAGGTTTGCTTGGAGTGCCTAAAGCACACTTACACACATAAACACTTCCAGCTCAACCTACAGCACTTCAGAAGTTGTTTCTCTAACATGGTACATAACCAAATAATCCTGGTCCTAATATATAATATTTACAGTATTAATTATTAATTAGCTGTTCTAATACCCACTGTCACTAAACATGTACCTACATGTGAGAAGCGTTAGGACTCAGGAGGGACCTAGCTTTTAAAACCCCACTTTTATGCCTACATGGGATTCAAACTGTCCAACTTCTATTTTTTAAACAAACCAAAAAAGTCAACAACTCATTTAACACTGAATTAAAGCACAAAACAACAACCAACATTTTTTTAAAAAGAACATGGCAAATATTCTTCTGGCAGCACAAGTTAGCAGACTCCTTCAGATCCAAACTAAAAGCTCTTTACAGACAGGTCTTTTTTTCTCACACAGAGGAAATACAGTATATGTGGGTGATGAGTTCTCACTTTATCAATTTCATCTCAATAGCTCTGCAGGAATTCAGGAGGGCTCCATCTCTTTTGCAGATGGCACCAGCCATAACCTTTCTGCCTTGCATTTCCATCGCACCACTTCCTCCTCCTCCCACTCCTACACATCCAGCAGTCCTTCCTTTGCCGTTGGTTCACCACATTGAGGAAAGAATAGGCACCATCTATCTCTGTTCCATCCAGGAGACACACACAGCCACATAACTAACAAGCACTGTCTCCACGAACAGCTGTAATTTGCAGGTACCATAGAAAAGATACACAACCACATGGCTTTGCCCTGATTTACAGATTTCCGGTGAGTGTTTACATATTCAAAACCCAGCTGTTTTGCATTAAGCTATCTCCACACAGGCAGAATATCAGCTCATCCGCTCAAAAAGAGGACATTAAGAATCCAGAAAAAGAGTTTCCATGGGCTACTGCCGTAGTGTTTGGTCTTCCTCTTTGGTAAATGCTTTAAGGCTAACTGCCTGAGGCTGCCATACTCTAAACAATATCTTCCCCTGCTCATCCCTCTTGTTCCTAACCTACCTACAACCACTGTCCCCCCGACTTTAGACCTCAGAGAAACACACATATCCACTGTGAAATGCTCCCTTTGGCTTTTGACTTGGCATTCTTGGTCTCCAATGTTTAATATATTTGAGATACTCCAGCTATTAAAGGTTTAAACAGGACAGGTTATTTGGGTCTTGAGCCTGCATACCAATTTTAGATACTTCCTTTTCAGTAAGTCCAGAGCCATAGTGATGCCATGAATATCTGAGAGCCTTTGGTACATTAACCCAGAATTTCATTATTCTACCTCAGCTTCATTCTTCTACCTATGCCTCTTGCCCTACTAGTGACAATTGCCTTCTAATGTCTACTGCATTCTGATACATTGCCTTTTATTTTCTATAGCATACATATTTTACTTAATTTTATTAAAGAGGAAGAGAAAACTCTTTAATGAAAAGAGTTATAAATGAATATTTGAACGCTAATACGTATAACTGTGCATGTTTTCAACATACCTTATATCCTTAATTTTTAGATGACCTCGAATCACTCCAATAACATGTATAGCACCAATATCTTGCAAGTGATGGAGCCAGAAATTAAATCCAGGATGATGTAACTTCTGGGTGCAGTGGCTCATGCTTATGATCCTAGCACTTTGGGAGGCCGAGGCAGGTGAATCACTTGAGCTCAGGAGATGGAGACCAGCCTGGCCAAAATGGTGAAACCCCATCTCTACTAAAAATACAAAAAAAATAGCTGGGCATGGTCATGGATGCCTGTAATCCCACCTACTTGGGAGTCTGAGGCAGGAGAATCACTTGAACCCAGGAGATGGAGGTTGCAGTGAACTGAGATCATGCCACTGCACTCCAGCCTGGGCAACACAGCAAGGCATTAATTCAAAAAAGAAAAAGAAAAAGAAAGAAAATATGCTTTTCTCTAAGACAAACTCTCTCATATTGTTCTGCAATTCTGTAGAGTATAATTATGTCATTGTGTGTACAATACGGATTGTGTACAATACTGATTGACTTTGAAGCCAGAATGTCTAGTCATCGTTACCCATGACTACAGACAAGTCACTCACCATGGCTCTGTGTTCTGTAAAATGGGGATAATACTAGTGCCTGTCTTCTACCAGTGAAGATCAAGCGTGTTAACATAAATTATGACTTAGAAGAATACCTACTACATACTCAGCACTATACAAGTGAGACTGAATAGTTCCCTTGACCCTTTTGTGGACAAGAACTGGAGCACATTGGCTCTTGGTCCAGTTAGCCACTTCAGCTACAGCAGGGATGAACACCACTCACTCAAACCCTCTGGACTCAATCCCTCATGGGATGGCACACACAGGCAAGTGGGTGCTGGGGCGAGAGTAAGCACTTTTGGGCTCTGGCCCCACAGCAGCATCTAGGAGTATGAAACTAATGACCTTTTAGCCTTGCTGTCTTTGGACAGCTTAAGTGTTAAACAGCTCAGTGAAGAGTCAGCATGACAGTCTTTTTGGGTTCCCACACCTGGTGCATCCTGAATTCTTGTCCAGTGTCCAGGAAGAATCAGGTCACATGAATGCTCTCAAAGGTGATGAATACAGAGGATTTTATCAAGCGGTGGAAGGAGCTCTTAGCAGAAGGGGAGGTGGAAAAGGGATGGAGCCGGAAGAAGGTGATCTTTCCCCCGAAGACCAGCCACAGAAGGCTGGGCTTCTCTCCAAAGTTACTCTTCTCCTTTCCACATTCAGCCACTTGTCTCTTTGCCTGAGGTCTAGAGGTCTAGAGTTTATAGGGGCACAGGACAGGGGCAGGCCAGGCCAAAAAGGAAGCATTTGGGAAGGAAAACAGGCATAACTTCTCATTTAGGGCCACAGTTTCCAGGCTTGAGGGTAGGGTCTTTGCTGGGGATCTGCCCTCTTCTACCTTCTATTTTCCTGCCTCGTGTCCATATCACAAGTATTCGTCCTTTTGGTAAATGTTGCTTCCCAGATACATATATGCTGTTGAAAATCAAGTTAATCTGTTTTTTGTAGTCACACCGGTATCACACAGATACTCTGTAGTTGGATGAATTAATTCTTTTATTGACTAATGCCCTTACCACGCAATGTAGAAACAGCTTCATCCATCAAGGCCATTACTGTCAGGCTTGTAAGCAGTTTCCAAAGTTTACAGTGAAGTTCAATCTTAGACATCCATAGCTAAGCAAGTTAGATCAGTGATTCTCACCCTTCCCATTACCTTCCTTTTCTTGTATGTAAAGATCATAGACTTTAAATTTAGTATGGCAATAATAATGTAATTGACATTCCTCAAAGTGTTAGAGTGGTATAAAATTGAGATTATTCATCATTCATTCACATGTTCATTTATTCATTCATTCAAGAGACATTTGTAGGCATTATTACGCATACTAGGAAAAACTTAAAGTCTAGAGATAAGTAAAGATAAGTAAAACAAATAACGTTACTACGTTATATAAGTGTTATCACAAAGGAAGTAAAAGGTGAAAGAATTCTTTAACTGTTTCAAGGAAAGCATCCTAAGAAAGTAACTGATATTTGAGCAACATCTGGAAGGATAAAGAAGCATCCACCAAACAGAGGTCAAAGGACATTTCAAGAGGAAACAGTATGCAGTACTCAAAAGAAAAAAGTGTCTGGGCAAAATTGGGAAATTCTGTGTGGCTGGAGTATGGGCAACATTGGGTAGATTTCAAGAGTTGAGGCCAGAAAGCTAGGTTTGGGGTCCAGATCACTATGTTGGAATGATCGTAGTAAGCATGGACTGGAGACAAGGAAATTTGTGAGGAGACCAGGGGAGAGAGGATAGTGGCGTGATCTCAGCCTTGGCATTGTGACTGGAAAGGAGGGAATGACTATGACAGATCTTCAGTAAGTAGTATTGGCTGGATTGGTGATAAATGAGCAAGTGACAAGGGAAAAAGATGAACCTCAAATACCCTAATTTGCCATTCTTGGTAATATATTTAACTTGATCAGACACATAAAGTAAATCTTTTTTTTTTTTAACCAGGCTAATGAGTATATAGAATCTCTTTCCGGTCTTAAAATTTGCCACTTGGGATTATTGAGTTTCACCTTTTTCCAGTGTCTTTGGCTTTTGCTTACACATTCCTCTTCTTTGATCCAGTCTCATTACATCATTAATAACACTTAATGAAGCCCTGCAGCAAAGTGAGACCCTCTTCTCTACCAGAATCTACACCAGCTTATAAACTGACTGTATTCAACGTAATCTTGACTTCCCAAACAGAAACAACTCTGTCTTAGACCTTGGATCAAAGCAGTCTTTCCAATAAGTAACTGTTAAAATACAAATGGATCGCCTAGGGTGGCTAATACACTAACCCATTTAAACAAGTGTCAGAAAAACAGAGAAGAGGTCAGAGGATACATTTCGAAGCAACACACAGAATAAGTTCATTAACATGATTAGAAACACCAAAAGCTTTCCAAAGCAGCAGATCCAAGACAGGGTAGATAAGAGAATTGGAAAAGGGAAGGGAAAAAGATGGGAACAGCAACTAGATAGGAGGTACTTGGGAAGAAGCAAATCTCCAAAATTAAGAAAAGGGACCACCTGCAAAGAAGTCTAGGATAGCTGGAATTCTGAAAGCTGCCTTCACATATATACTGATAGCATCTTTTTTTTTTTTGCATAATCCTTTATTGGCAACACACTAGTGCATCTGGTAGTTCCACCACTTGCACTGGATATGTGATTTAATCTCTCTGAGCCTTATTTTCTCATTTATAAAATGGAGATGAAGACTGATGCTTAAAATCCTTGTGACGTTCACAGAGTAAACCTTATCAATTTCATTTCACAGGTAGATAAATTTAGATGCCCATATTAAGTGATTAATCCAGAAACCCAAGAACCTACAGAAACAAAGTTGGAGCTATGATTCTCTGATTCTCAGTTCAGAGAGTGCTTCCGTTCATCTGTGGAGCTGGTTCAGCCCAGAAGACCAGTGAGTAACCCTAGGTAAGGAATAATTTGTAGAACACAAACAAACGGTGTTTACTCGGCAACTTTGCCTCTCAGCTAAATTAGGAGTTCTAGTGGTCAGGATGTGGCGTCTCATAACCATATTATAAATCTTTCTTAAGACGCCTTCAAACCTCGTTAAGTCCATTCCTAGGGACTGAAGAATTTACAACAGTTTAATATGGTCTAAATCCATAGCATGTGGCCATACCCATTGGAGATGGAATTTTTACATCTCCAATTTTTTTTTTTTTTGAGATGGAGTTTCACTCTTGTCACCCAAGCTGGAGTGCAATGATGTGATCTCGGCTCACTGCAATCTCTGCCTCCTGGGTGCAAGCGATTCTCCTGCCTCAGCCTCTCAAGTAGTTGGGATTACTAGTGCCCGCCACCACACCTGGCTATTTTTTGTATTTTTATTAGAGATGGGGTTTTGCCATGTTGGCTAGGCCGGTCTTGAACTCCTTACCTCAGGTGATTTGCCCACCTCGGCCTCCCAAAGTGCTAGGATTACAGGTGAAAGCCCCCATGCTCTGCCATCTTCAATTTTTTACATCCCATTTTATAAAGCATGTGCATGATAGAAATAAAATCCCACCAGGGCACCCACGTGTAACCCCAGACACCCCTGGCCACAATCTGGTGTTGCACCTGCAAGCAAAATGTGTTTCCATGCTCTATACCTCAGTAACTGGAGTTACCTTCTACGTTGTTTTTAAATGCTCTGGAGTTTTTCTCTGTGTAAAACACATTTCACTTTGCATTGTTCAATTATAAAATCTTCAAGGAAGCTTAATGGGATAGGGGATAAGGAAGGCCAGCCAATTTAGTAAAAAAAACTAAATAATGGCATTTTAAACGATAGTTTCCTTATTTTTCACTGCTAAAACTGCAAAAGCATTAGTAAAATTTTTGAAGTAAGGACTTCAATGAATAGGTAGGAGCAACTTTCAATTAGCATATGAATTGTTTGTAAGCAATAAGCACTTCCCAGGCCTTTTAAAGTCATCCCCTAGACTTTTGTTGAAAACCTACTTAGTGGTAGAAATGAAGGAAATATTTGTCTTTAAAATATTACAATAAGCAACCCATCTTTCTCCCACAGCTTTGTTTACATTATCAATTTGCATTATCCAGACCCTGGAAGCAAGTCTTTGAGAAGCAAAAGTAAACTTCAACTCAGATAGGGGAAATCTAAATAAAATCAGAATCAGATTCAGAAAAATGCCAAGGAGCTCCCAAGGCACAGATGCCAGCTTATTCTTTCCTCTCATTCTCCAAAAATTTGCCTAAAATCCCTCCTCCAAAAAGTCCTTCCCAAAGGCAGGTTTGGTTCCAAGGGAACAAAATCCTCTATTTTGTGGTCTCTGTTTCTCCTAGGAGATAATGGCACATATATGAGAAAGACACAGGGTCAGCCCAGAGTAGGTGACGTGGAAATAAATGCTGGTAGGTCATGAATTTTAAGCATAAAATCAGTTACTGGAGGATGAGAATAAGGTCACTATCAGACCACTGTTAAGTATTGGGCTCCTTCATTCCTCAAAAGATGAAGATTGATTAATTAATAGATTGATTTTTTAATTTAGCTCACAGTGATTAGTAACTTCCAGGGGATGATGCAGGTTTTCTTGTTGATGTTGTTTGTTTTTTTCCTTTCAGACCTAGTCCCACAGCCCAGCGCAAGTTTTAGACAACCACAGACTAAGCAAGAAAAAGCAAGGAAACTATACCTCTGTTTTTTTTTTTTTTTGCGATAAGCATATTTTTATGAGTGCACCTGGTTCCACCAATTGCCCAGAAGCACAGAACCAGCAGAAAAACCCTAGTTAGTATTCAGAGAACAGAAGTTTCCAGCACATTTAAAATAAAGTAGCTGAAATTGTATAATCAGAGAGCATCAGGAATGAGAATCAGAGTGGGCAACGAGTCCATTGGATTGGTTATAGAACTGCCCCTATTGCTAAAGAAAACCTCTTCACTGAAGACCTCCAAAGGGGCGAAAGACAACATTGATTGTCATCCATGAATAGCTGGTGCCAAGATGAGGAGGTCACACTTGAGCCCATGTAGATTAAAGACAGGAAGGAAATACACCAATGATACGGTTTGGCTGTGTCCATGCCCAAATCTCATCTTTAGTTGTAACTCCTACAATTCCCATGTGTTATAGCAGGACCCCAATGAGAGGTAATTGAATCATGGAGGCGGGTCTTTCCCATGCTGTTCTCATGACAGTGAATAAGTCTCACGAGATCTGATGGTTTTAAGACTGGGAGTTTCCCTGCACAAGCTCTCTCTCTCTTTGCCCACCACTCTCCATGTAAGATATAACTTGCTCCTCTCTGTCTTCTGCCATGATTGTGAGGTCTCCCCACCTATGTGGAACTGTGAGTTCATTAAACATCATTTTCTTCCCAGCCTTGGCTATGTCTTAATCAGCAGCATGAAAACAAACTAATACAGCCAACATGATAAAAGTCATAGTGTCTGAACAATGGGATTAAGGGAAATTACTTCTTTTCTTTATGTTTTTCTATAAGTTTTAACATTTTCAGCAGATAGGCACTAATTTTAAATACAATTTTTTTTAATTAAATGTGTACTTCAATTAAAAAAGCATTAAATATCAAGCACAATAATGGCCTGATAACCATTTGGGTGGCAAAAGGAGAGAGAAAGCTCTCTCAGAGCTACCTCAGTTTGGCAAACCATTAGCCCAGGTAAACTGCATGGGAAATGGCATCATCTTTCTTAACAATTGTTACCAGTTATTGGTGGTATTATAATAAGTAGCTTTTACTGAGAGCTGGGTCTGTGTTAGGGTACTGTACTAAGTACTTCATGTTTAATCTCTTACTTCTCGAAACATCCTTATATGATAAGCACTGTCACATCCGCATTTACAGAGGAAGAAACTGAGGCTTGAGAGGTTAGATAACTGGATAAAAGATCACATGGCAATTAGGTGACTATCAAAACGGGTATATAAAGCCAGATCTCTCTGAGTCCATAGTTTTAAACTACTTGGTTCAAATTAAAGTAACTTTCCCCAAACATTATCTTTGACATTTTTCTTCACTCTTGGTTCCTCCTCTTTGATTCAGGGTATCTTCTCAAACATAAGCTTCTTGGTAGAAATTTTTATCTGTTTTGTTCACTGCTACATCCCCAGAGCCAAGAAGAGTGTCTGGCATATAATGGATACTCAGTGAACATTTGTTGGATTGATCAACAAACTTCAGTACATCACATTCTCACCACAATATTCTATCCTTGAGTTTTTAACCTCATATGAGCAAATTAGTCTCCACATTTTTTTCATCTTCCACTCTGATCAAGACAGACAAATTGTTCTCCAAACAGTTTTCTTTACCTACCAGATTTACAGCCAGTCAACATGTCCTAGCTTTCCCTGCAGTTGAGAATGAGCTCGTGACTGAGTTCTAGCCAATAGAATATGAGCAGAAGTGATGCAGCTACTTTGGATCTGGCCTGCAAAACCTTATCTTCCACATTCTCGTTTTTCATTTGTCAGCTAGAGGCATGACAGAGACAGTAGATGAAAGAATCCAGGATCTCTGAATGTCTGCCTGGAGTCAAGCCTTACTCTGCTCAGCTGACCTATACTGGGACAAGACATGAGCAACAAACCTTTGTTTTGTTAAGCCAATAGATCTTGGTGTCATTTATTAAAGCAATTAGTCTTCTCTGACTAACGCACACCCATATCAGTTTAAAATTGTGTACATTATATATATATAGCCTACTCAAAAAAAATTTTTTTTTTTGAGACGGAGTTTCGCTCTTGTTTCCCAGGCTGGAGTGCAATGGCGCGATCTCAGCTCACTGCAACCACCGCCTCCTGGGTTCAGGCAATTCTCCTGCCTCAGCCTACTGAGTAGCTGGGATTACAGGCACACGTCACCGTGCCCAGCTAATTTTTTGTATTTTTAGTAGAGACGCAGTTTCACCATGTTGACCAGGATGGTCTTGATCTCTTGACCTCGTGATCCACCCACCTCGGCCTCCCAAAGTGCTGGGATTACAGGCGTGAGCCACCGCGCCCGGCCGCTCAAAAAATTTTTATACTGAACCTGCTCAAATCACATATATATATAAATTATGTACATGAGCTACTGTAACATTACATTAACTATATAACTTACATCAAAATATAAAATGTAAAAAGAATGAGATGCAGATTAAATTATTATGTTATTATTATTTTGAGACAGAATTTTGCTATTGTTGCCCAGGCTGGAGTGCAATGGCAAGATCTTGGCTCACCACAACCTCCACCTCCCAGGTTCAAGTGATTCTCCTGCCTCAGCCTCCCAAGTAGCTGGGATTATAGGCATGTGCCACCACACCTCGCTAATTTTGAATTTTTAGTAGAGACAGGATTTCTCCATGTTGGTCAGGCTGGTCTCGATCTCTTGACCTCAGGTGATCCGCCCGCCTTGGCCTCCTAAAGTACTGGGATTATAGGCATGAGACACTGCACCCAGCCTTTTTAAAAATTGTCTTGCTAATACTGTTGGTTCCATTGTATTACTAGGCAACATTTCAAGGCTCAGTGGAACTTAAAGAGAGGTTCATCATTAACAATAGTGAAAACAAATTTATATTTCAAATGGTCTTCTTGATATTTGGAGGAGCTGAGTTTGTGTCAGTTCTGAATGTACATTTAGTGTTCTCACTGTGGAATACAGCTGGACAAATAACTTAAATCAGGAGTAGAAATGATAGCTTGGGCCGGGTACAGTGGCTCATGCCTATAATCCCAGCACTTTGGGAGGCCAAGGTGGGCAGATCACAAGTTCAGGAGATTGAGATCATCCTGGTCAACATGGTGAAACTCTGTCTCTACTAAAAATACAAAAAAATTAGCTGGACATGGTGGCACATACCTGTAGTCCCAGTTACTTGGGAGGCTAAGGCAGAAGAATTGCTGGAACTCAGGAGGCAAAGACTGTAGTGAGCTAAGATGGCACCACTGCACCACAGCCTGGGTGACAATGTGAGATTCTGTCTCAAAAAAAAAAAGAGGAATAATAGCTTGGCCACTTCATTGTTGCTCACAGATAGTACTGGTTTCTTCTCCACCCACAGTTTCTTTGGGGGAATTTGTATAAGACATCTGTCTATTTTGTGGAGGTTGTTTCATGAAAACTAGATCATCTAACCCATAAATCCATTTACATAGGCACAACTAAAATGTAATGAGTGCCAGTTCTCTGAAGGCCAATGAACATATAAAAGTATGGACATCAAACATGCCCTCCTTTCAGGATACTTACGACACATATATCCAT
Organism: Callimico goeldii; assembly: GCA_963573925.1. Lineage (NCBI taxonomy): Eukaryota > Metazoa > Chordata > Mammalia > Primates > Cebidae > Callimico > Callimico goeldii. The sequence goes on along the minus strand of CAUYOR010116636.1, from coordinate 8,532 downwards.
CTGACATCAAATTATTTTCCACATATAAAAATACATAAAAATATGTTCATCTGAGAATTTTTCTTTTCCATTATAAAATAAGTGGAAGTTTTAGCACCTAGGAACCCCGCAGTGGGCATGCCTTGTTTCTGAGACTGTTGTTCAGCAGGTGCTTTGGACAGCAAGTTCTATCACTGTTGAAGTTTGAAGTCCATGATCTGCCTTCCAGCTACACACACAGTAAAATGGCTGATGTCACTCTGCCGAAACTCTCTCCCACTGTAGCCTCCTACCTTACCTATCCCAAGGCCAGAGTTCTCCTTTTTAACATGGGCTAGAAGCCCCAGGCTCTTTTCTCAGTAGCACCGCGAGTTATCAGTCAAGCTTTCTTTGATTTGTCCTAAGGCAAATCATGGAAGAAATAAAAGCCTATCTCATGCACTCAAGTATACTTACATGCTAAAGATGGTGAATGGCGGGCAGTGTGACTGGTGACAAGGCCCCAGGGCTACAAGTTATGATATCCAGGTGTGACCTGACTTTCTCTTTGGTGAAGTCAACATAATTCCTGTATCTCAGAAAGAATAAAGCACTGTGGGAGAAGAGGCTCCCGAGAGCCCTGGCTTGAGTGGGCTGCATAAGGGCTCCATAGAGGAAATCTTAGCAAGAATTTGAGAAGCGAGGTTCTCAAAAACAATAAGCGGTTTATCTGATGAGCATCTTATCCTCCAGGAAATTCATGAGGGCACCTTAGGACAACACAGGATAAGAGAAGCCCTCGATGATTTCAGAATTTTATGCCTTTAATCAGGAGCCTTGAGAAGGCAAGTTCATAGTGGATTACTTGGAAGAGCGAGCCTTCCTAGTCACTCAGAACACACAGCAGACTCTCCAGCCAGATACACCAAGTCATGGGCTGAACAGGAAAGATCTGAGTGGAGCAATGCAGTAAGCTTGGAAGTCAGGCCTGAGTTCAAGTTCAGGTTCTGACACTGACTAGTCATTTAATCAACTTGTGTGTGCCTCAGTCTTATCGTAATTAAAATGGGGATAATAATAGCTATTTTGTGTCATGTTTATGATAATTTAACGAAACAGCAGCTATGCCTGATAGAATCCAGGACTTGTCATGTCATAGGTTCTCAATTAAAAGTTCTCTTCTTCACCATCATTATCGTTCACTCTTTTTGCCCTTGCTTAGCCCATCTTTAAAAGGAAATAAATGAGGCATAGCTATCATTTGCCAAGCACTTAAGACTTGGGCTTGGCAAGCGCTTATCTACATCAGAGGTTAAAGGAGTGCTTCATGGCGGGCCATGCAGAGTGGATGCTCATGCCCTGTAAGACCTTGCCAAGAAGTCACAGATGATGAGCAGTGAAAACAAAGCAACAAACCAGGCCAGGCTGGAGGAGGGGCAGGTAGGCAGCTGGCAGCCTGCAGCAGGAATGACCTTCCTGACTCAAGGATTCCCTAAATGAGGTGGGTGAAGGGCAAAGAGGAAGACAGGAGGCCTGGCAGATTGACAAGAGGATCTTACTTCTTTACCAACAAAAAGGACTCACTGGGTGCAAATCATTAGGACCAATCTAACTTTTTTCATGCAATACCTATGGACTCAAGCACGCCCAAGCAACCTGACTCTCCACACCTTATATTTTGCTGCTCTGCTCTTGAAGGAACAAGCAAAAGGCTTCCCTCAACAGCATTCCCCACTACCACAATCCCTCATGTGAATATAGCATCTTTTCATCATTTTAGAGGGTCTTATAAGCTGTTTACGAAGTCCAAAGTCAAGTGTACATTTCCTAGGGAGAACAGTGAGCTTTGATCTAGCTGATAGGCATAAACTATATCCCCAAAACAACACCAAATTATTAGAGATTTATTCAATTTTTATAAGAGCACCAAAAGAGATAGGATAACTGAATAATTATAGATATAGCCCTCTCATCATGACTATACAACTCAAAATTCTTTCCTTCTTAACAGATATGAAAAACATCCCTGTTAAGAACAGGTTGTGTCTGAAGTGTTCTAATTTACGCCCTTTGGAAAAAGATAACGTAACCCCTCCTTGTTAAAAGGAGAGGCATTAATTATTTAATTAAACAAAGTAGTTGTTGACTTTTTAAAAAGCAGTAGGCAAATTTTCCACAAAGAAGAAAAATTGTAAGATATGCGTATCTGTAGTTCCAGTTCCTGAATTTAAACTCACTGAAAACCTAACCCCAGTTGAAAAAAAAGAATGTGTTTCAAAGGGAGGAAGCTGAAAGAAGTTAGGAGCAAGCAGAAAGTATGGTTTCTTCTTATGATTTTCACTTGCCTTTGAAAAGTACCTTGATGTGATTGCTACTATAATATAAAATCGCTTCACAAGTAAAGGGAGTCATTTTAGGAAGTGGAGGTGAGAGCTGTACCAAATCCACGAAGGATATTTTCAAAATATGCCACAGATAATACACTATGCCACTTAATGAAGTATTGAAAAGGTTCAAATGATTCCTGACTTCACTCCAGTTAACATAAATGTTCCAAGTCAATAAATCTTGGTATTGATTAATCTACACTCTCACCCAATTCAATTTTTTAAGACCCACCAGTTCCCACAGGCAGAAGGGGCAGATGTGACAATAGCTATTTAAAAAATCAATATAGCACAAGAGATCTAGAAAAATTAACTACAGGAGAGATGACCTATTAAATCATCTATTTCATCCCTATCTCCCTCTTGGCCCCTCACAGACGATTCTCTTTCAATATATTTGAGCCACTTTATCTAAGCAAGTTGTACCGGTCAACAGATACAGGGCTTTTTTCTTTTCCCAATAAACTTACTCCCATTCCCTCCTTCCCAATATGGAATCCCACGTCTTACTCTACATCAGCGACTCTCAACTCTGGTAGCACATTAGAATCATTCAGGAAGCTTTTAATATATACCTATATCAGGACCCATGCCCAAAGATTTTTATTTCATCGATCTGGAGTGGGATCTGGATGTTATTGGTAATTTTTTAATAGCCAGGTGATCCTGAAGTGATTCATTCAGAAGGAGCTAAGATTCAGTTACAGTGATTCATTCTCCAGCTTTGAATGCTTTCTTGTTGACCATGTTAAAATTAACTCAACACTACTAGGCTCTGTGTAATATCATAGATGATAATAAATCAGTGAATCCCAGTTGGCTGAGAAGCATCAGCTGAGAACCACTGGGGTGAGAAATCATCATTGCTGTTGGGAGGATGACATATACCTCAGTGGACTGGGGCACCTGAGAAAAGAGTAGTTGAGGTTTATAGCTTTAAATTCAAAGGGAAAAGACAACTTTCCCAAGTAACTGCATCAGGAGCAATTAACTACATGGAGAGCTGCCAAAAAATAGAAACTCATCAGATTTGGAGTTCCTCTGCTGATCTTAACTTTAGCTCTGGATAGAAAGAAAATTTAAATGTAAATATATATTTTTAACACATACATATACAATCTAAAAACTGACTTTTCTTGAACTCTTACTACGTGCAGGCACTGTTCTAAATACCTTAGATGTATTAACTCACCCAAATCTAGCATAACCTTGTGGGGTAGGTGCTATTATTACCCCGTTGTGGAGATAAACAAACTAGGCATCCAGAGCTACACAGGTAGTAAATGACAGAGCTAGAATTCCAGCTTAGGTGGAGTGGCTCCAGATCCCATGCTTTAAATCATTAATCTTAACCACCTATCAGTAGTGCATAACTAAGACATAAAGCGAACACCTTATGTTAGAAACTAAAAGCAAGCACCTCAAGTCTTACAAGTGTTAGGGTGAAATTTATTCAGTAAATATATATAAAGCAGTGGTCTCAAACGTTTGCATGCATAAGAATCACTGGAAGATTTTTTAAACAATGACAGGACCTGGGGGGGTGGGGCATGAACTTGCATCTTTAACAAGGTGGAAAAACATTTGACACTGTCAGATTCCCTAGAGAAGCTCAAGATGGGGTCTGAGATAAGGAATTTTGCTATCAGGAGGGAACTAGAAACCCTGAAGAAAACCCTTTCAGGAAGCTGGGGTATTGGGAGCTAAGCTGCAAAGAGTTAGGGACTGGTTATGAGAACATAAAGCCAGTGAGGGGCAGTTCCTCTTCCTAAAAGGTTCTTGGTGAAGGATACAGTACTTTGAGAAAAGTTATTTTTAGGTGGGGGAAAAGTGCCAGAAGAAAAGGAGAGATTAAAAATTCAAGAGAGACAGGGAAATTGACAGAATAAGGTTCTGGAGAAGGCGGGAGGGTGCAGGACAACCACAGCGAGTCCACCTGCCAATACCGCCACAGAAAAAGAGACCCACCTAGATAGACGGGTTCATGCCAGGCCCTTGGCACTGTGTCTAGTAATACAAGTGTGTACCTCCCAACCAGTACTTCAGAGCAAGGTTAAGAACTATCTCAGAAAGAGTTTTTCAAAGTCTCTTGAAAAGAAAAGTAAGTACCGCAGGGTACAGTATTACCAAGGCATTGTCCACATACCCTCCTCGGCACTAGTGTTTTGCTTGATTGACATGTTGCTCCTAAGAGGACCATCAGCTGGCATGCAAGGAGTGTTTTCTTATATGGGGATATTATTCTAATCCAGTAGCTCAACCCTAGCTGTAGAACAGTTTTCATAATGTTCAGGGCTCAGCACAAAAGGAAAATATGTAATCCTTTGTTGGAAAATTATTAAGAATTTTAAGAAAGGAATGGCAGAGCATTAAGGCAAGTATGGGGCCCTTCTGAGCATGGGGCCCTCTGTGACTGCACAGTTGCTTACCCACAAAGCCAGCCCTGCCTGGCTGCACATTAGAATCACCTGGAGAGCCTTTAAGAATTCCAATGCCCAGGCCACACCTGAGACCAATTAAAACCAGACTCTCTGGGGGGTAAGAACCATACATAGAATTTTTTAGAGCTCCCCATTGATTCCAATGTGCAGCCAAGGTTGAGAACCACTGCATACTTGTCACAGAATCTGACTTAATACCAGCTTTGAAAGTCATTTTCTTTAAATAAGTTCTATCTGGAAAAATATATAATGGCCCTAAAAAATGGGCTGTAGACCCGCTAACACAGTAATGAATTACATTTCTCCACCTACCTATTCCTATAAACTGGCTTAAATTATTAGTATAAAAGAAAAGGATGTAAATCTCTTCCTATAATAAATACACGTATTACCATACAAACCAAAAATAAGAGATGGCTTGAGCAATGGCAACCATGCTAAATTCTTTCAAGGCTCCTTTCTGAATTTTCTTGGCTCTACCAGATGCATTCTTCTAAGGCCTGGGCATTGGCCCAAAGCTTGTCCGCCCTTCTGAATAATGCACGACACAGGGTCCTTCCAAGCAACAGTGATCTTTGAACAGAATGTTCAGATAAGGCAAGAGAATCTGACCGACACCAAGTCCAAAGCTTGAGATTTATCCCAAGAGACAGAATTAAATGAGGATGATCATCCAAGCATCATAGCTGGGCAGCGACCAGCTGAATGAATAGCTACCCAAACGTTCTTAGCCACAAATGCAGCCACTAAGATGAGCTGATGTAATAAAGAGAGGAGAAATGAGACTTCCCCCCAGAAATCTGAGACTCAGTATGCACTGGAGAAGCCAATCCCTTTTAAGAGTTCTTGAAGCAAGTCTTTATACCAGCCCTCTCAGAATAGTAGCAAGGACTAAAGTTATTAATTCTGATTCAATCAGCAACAGAGAGACAGGGAATGCTTTGTAGGTAAATTTCATGGGTTAGAATCCTGGTTCCATAACTTAGTTGCTGTGTAACCACTCTGGCCTCAGTTTCCCATCAGGAAAATGGAGCTGATAAAGTACCATGGGATTGCTGTGAAGATTAAATGAGATAATCCACACACGGTGCTTACCACCATGCTTAGCACATGGTAAGCACTCAGTAAACGTTAGCCTAGCTACCATTCTCAATACCACCACCCCCACAGCACTCCACAAAACACTTTTGACTCGTTTTTCTCTCTCTCTCCCAAAAATAAAACCAAGGTTCAAAGAGCTTAAGCAATGGGCTCCAGGACCCACAAACTAGTAAGAGTTGTGCCCAAGACTGGAACCCATGTTTTCTGTCTTATATTCTCAACTCCTTCATCTCACCTGACCTGAGAACTGAGCAGAGACTCTCTCTGCAGCCTTTCTAAGGGATGCATGAGATGTAATGCCACCATATCTTGCTCTAAGCAAAGGTTGAAAAGATGATATAGGATGCTGTCACATCATACACACTCAATCTAAGTTAGCTACTGTTATTATTATTGCTATTGTTAATATAAAATTGATAAACTTCCAGGAAAATTGCATTTAAGATGACCATATCCACCATATCATAGATTCATGTGAAGAGCTGGCTATCTTAATGAATCCAGTGTTGAGCCGTTTGGTAAAAAAACAGGATTCTTCCTGGTGAAATGATTAAAATCACCCAGCTTAACTATTCCACATGTACATTGAGGCCTTCTGTACTGGCTATGTTTAAAATAAGAGAAGCCATGCTTCCAAGCTGTCATGAGCAAGGGACAGGGTAAAGACATCATTTTAGAAAAAAAGTCCAACTTCAGAAACCTACAGCTCCACAGTCAGAGATTCACCAGTAGGGAAACAAAGCTTAAAAAGAAAAGGGACCATGACCTCCAAGTCTTTTTAAGATCCCTTAACATGGTTTGGCTCTGTGTCCCCACCCAAATCTCAACTTGAATTGTAACTCCCACAATTCCCACATGTGATGGGGAGAACCTGTTGGGAGGTGACTGAATTATGGGGGCAGGTCTTTCCCAAGCTGTTCTCATGATAATGAATGAGTTTCATGAGACCTGAGGGTTTTCTGAAAAATGGGAGTTTGCCTGCACAAGCTCTCTCTTATTGCCTTCTGCCACCCATGTAAGATGTGACTTGCTCCTCCTTGTCCCGCCATGATTGTGAACTGTCTGATCTCAGGTATGTGTTTATCAGCAGCATGAAAACTGACCACTAAACCCCGCTCTTCAAGGGGAATGACAGCCCATCATGCCAAACCCAACCTACCTTCTATTGTCGATTTTCATTTTGACACAGCGCTAGGCCCTTGGTGAGGGCCCAGAGGCACCCATGTCAGAGTTGTTCCCCTACCATATAGGGAAAACTTCCTAACCAATCACATGACATTAAGTCACTGCATTCATTTTTTCATCCAAGTGAGTGTCTCTTCCAGAAAGAAACTTGCCCTATAGCATCAATTTTCCTCTTTTGCTGAGTAGTCCAGAAAAAAAAAATAAAAACTTAGAAACAACAATGAATTTGTGACAATTAAACTGGCATATAATGAAAGCCACAAATACATAATTACTATGTCCCATTTGGTACAATACACTCCAGAGTTGCCAAAAACTGCCCACTCTGATAGCAGTTGCCCTCACACAGGCCCTGGGTTCTGCAGCTGCATCTCAATGAGCCGAAGTCAGCTGCCTGGAATGGTTTCCCTGGTAACGGGTTCTGGCTGAGAGGGACATTGATTACCCCGAGGAATGAGTTTCCACTTGGAGGGAGACTGGGTGAATGCAAAAGCAGAGAATTTGAAGGGGGAAGCAGGGGCCAAAGGGGTATGGGAGTCACTAAAGACCTGTGAGGAGTCCCAAGTTTGTCCCTTTCTAGGCTTGAGGAAAGTAATATATATTTGGTTCCTTGTGGACATTTGAGGTGAGGCATAGAATTGAAATATCTCCTATCTATTCCTGACTTGCCCATATTCCTCATCAGGAGAATAAGGCAAGTTGGACTGGTTGTCATGAGGCTTGGATTCTAGTCCCATCTCTCTTATTAACTCACTGGGTGACCCTGGATAAATCACAACTAGGTAAAATCCAGAAAGTTAGGATCCAGAGATTTTCTAAGGCTTGTAAGATCATCTGAGAAGAGAGAGGGTCAACCCAGCTCATAAAGGCAAAGTGGATGAGAATTTCTGTGTTAACAACTGTCCTTTCCCTTTGCATTCACGGTTATAAAATTCTCCTCTCTCATCAAACATATTCTCCAGAACTAAGTTAAGAGTTTTCGTCACTTGTTTCTGAGGCTGCCCCTACAGGAAAGCTTAAGATTGCCCTCCGGCTTAGCTAATTTCCACCACAAATAGAACAAACCTGAATGCTATAATGAATGAAGGAGCTTAATTGTTACCTGGTGCTGGAAGCAGCTGGAGCTAGCCGCTTTCCTACTACTGTTATATGATTCTCTGAATGTCTCAACTCTCCTTACCAATCATGCATTAAAGATTGATGAATGAGGCCGGGCGCGGTGGCTCACGCCTGTAATCCCAGCACTTTGGGAGGCCGAGGCGGGCGGATCACGAGGTCAAGAGATCGAGACCATCCTGGTCAACATGGTGAAACTCCATCTCTACTAAAAATACAAAAAATTAGCTGGGCATGGTGGCGAGTGCCTGTAATCCCAGCTACTCAGGAGGCTGAGGCAGGAGAATTGCCTGAACCCAGGAGGCGGAGGTTGCGGTGAGCCAAGTTAGCGCCATTGCACTCCA
>CAUYOR010116634.1:0-57111 GCA_963573925.1 Callimico goeldii | reverse complement strand
GCCTCAGCCTCCCAAGTAGCTGGGACTACAGGCACCTGCCACCACACCCAGCTAATTTTTGAGTTTTTAGTCGAGACAGTGTTTTTCCATGTTGGCCAGAATGGTCTCAATCTCCTGACCTCATGATCCACCTGCTCCGGCCTCCCAAAGTGCTGGGATTACAGGTGTGAGCCACTGCCCCCGGCTGCAAGTGCTTTTCAACTGCAAGACCTTTGTACTTGCCGTTCCCTCGGAGTGCAGTGCTTTTTCTCGGGCTGTTGGCATGCTAGCTCAGCTTCAGTGAAAATGCCACTTCCTCAGGCCCTCCTCCACCATTAACCACTGACCACTGTACTTAAAGTTACTTTTTCCCATTATGTTGCATCCCCGTCACCTTGTTCACTCCTTTCAGTGTATTTATCACGCCACGGAATTACCATGTTTTGTTCATCACTGATCTCTAGCACCTATAATAATGTCTGGCACATATTAAGTGCCCTACAAAAATTGTTGAGGACAAGCATGGTGGCTCACACCTGTAATCCCACCACTTTGGGAGGTTGAGGCAGGTAGAACACTTGAGGGCAGGAGTTCAAGACTAGCCTGGCCAACCCGGTGAAACCCACGTCATTACTAAAAATACAAAAATTAGCCAGGCATGGTGGTGCACGCCTGTAATCCCAGCTACTGGGGAGGTTGAAGCAGGAGAATTGCTTGAACCCAGGAGGTGGAGGTTGCAGTGAGCCGACATCATGCTACTACACTCCAGCCTGGGCAACAGAGTGAGATTCCATCTCAAACAAACAAACAAAAAAATCTGTTGGGGAGTATATGAGAAAAGGCTTCCCTCACATTTTTAGATGATTTTTACTGCCTTTAATTTTCATCTACTCATCCATATATAATATGATATTATGTAAATCCAAAGAAAATAAATTTAAGCTGAATAAAAATACTGGAACATATCTGTTAATAAAGAAGTTGAGAACTGGAGTTGCTCCACATGCGCTGTGGCATCCTTCTGCCTTGTGCCTCTGAGGCACTCATCTGTGGGGCTTAGGGGCTCAGTGAGGCCTACACTGACATCTACTCTTCCACCTCCTGCACTGATTCATCTTACCTGGCTCACCTGTTTCCTTTTCCCATTCTTATCCTGGCTAATGTACTAGATAATTTACCTATAATTATTATTTGTTTCCTGTCCCCCACTCTGCACCACTGTGAGCCCTATGAAGGCAAGGATAGTATTTTGTTTTTGTTTTTTTTTCTGGTTCTGAGTAGTGCTCAACCAATTGTGGAAGGAAATAATGAATGTCTCAAAGAAAGAAAGCTTGGGAAGGTCCTGTATTCTCTCACTTCCTCCTAGTCGTGGCAGATTAAGATACCCCCCACCTTTGCACAATCTACATCTCAGCACTATATACGAAATCTCCATGAGGTGTAAATGTTCACTGTTTTATTCATCCACAGAATGGTTTTACACGTGTATTTATAAATCCGTGCGCCTGTTGATGTTTTGCATGTGAGATCCTTTATTTACCTGAGAGCTTTCACAAGGAAGAATTTAGCTCAATATTTGTGAGATTGTGATAGGATAAAATCTGATGAAGATAAGCACCATCCTATAGAGGGTGTTTCTGCTGTGAGTGGAGACTGTTTTTCCTCTTCCCTGAAGGAAAGTCCAGCAGTTGTTTAAATAATTAATAAAGCTAAGCACTTAATTTTATCTTCAGGAAGGTACTGGAAGAAGAGGAGGAACAGAGTACAAGAACTACAAGTACACCTTTTGTGGGAAACAGCCAGTTCAAAATCTTCCCAATCATCAGTTATACCTTTCTTGGGATTATGAAATTAAAACATTCTGTACTTGATTATTTTCACAAACCTTATCATCTTCAAATACTCCCTCCTTTGCCCATCCCTCAAAAGGTTAACAGTGGGAAATTTTTCTTTAAAAGTAAACTATGTTCTTTTCTTTAAAATAACCGTTATAGAGAAATTATTCTCTTTAAGTAGTCATGCTTCTAAATTGCTTGGAGGTGATTACATATGAACCTTTCTATAAACTTGTATCTCTCTCATTTGAAAGAAAAGAGGAAGGAAAGGAATTAGCCCATTAATTATTTAAAATACTTGGTGCAACTGTTCCTATGAATTAATCCGGCACTTGGAAGACAATTACACTCCGTGTTAATATCATTGCCAACCTTTTCCACTATGCTGCACTCCAAATACTATTGTGTTTTCAATGACAACATTCCCTATTACATATGCATATGAAAAACAGGCATTTTCATCAGAATTACCGTAATAGCATTAAGAGATTATTTTTTCCAATTTCCTTGGAAGAAAATTCACTTAAATTAGATTATTTATTACTCGACTGCTCTTGTATCTTGCCTGTATGTTTAGGTAACTGGAACCCGTGAAAGTATAAACTTCAGAATAAAAGGCATGATTTTATACATTAATGACTTCAAATAAAAGAGGAATGCCACATTTGTGCATCACTTCTTTCGAGAAAGTTAAGTCTGTGTTCTGCTTCGGAGAGATAACACTTTTTGTCCCAGTAGGTGGCCCCCCTGTTGTATCCATTAGTTGCTAATTACTTGCAAACAAATAAACAATTAACTCCTTAAGCTTCTGGCTGGGCAAGTGTTCATTGACATGCTAAAACTTTCTAAGACAGGATTTTAATTAGTGATGTTCTAAATCCAGCCCCCTTGTCAGCGTAGCTATAAGGTGAATTGCAGGAAGACCCCAGCCTTATACACGTGGGGCAGAGCCAGCAGAGGCCAGAGCTATTGCTCTGCACAGACCACGAGAGGATGTCTCCCAGCCTTCAGGAAGGCGCTCAGCTCCAGGAAAGCAAACCCTCAACTTGCTCCTTTTCAATTGAGAGAATCTTAGGAATGGACGAGAAGAAAGACTGTGTTCCATTAGTGAAACCCCACTGGCCCTGGGCAGACACCTGCAGCTCCTCAGGTATGCCACAACTTAATTGCTTCAATTATTTGTTACTTCATTTACAGTGTTTATTTTTTGCCCTTTATCTCATACTACATAGAGTCTAGGACTTTTATTTTAGTCTATTCTATTTTTTTCTGAGACAGTTTTGCTCTTGTTGCCCAGGCTGGAGTGCAATGGCACAATCTCGGCTCACGGCAAACTCCACCTTCCTGGTTCAAATGATTCTCCTTGCCTCAGCCTTTGGAGTGCTTGGATTACAGGCATGCATAACCACGCCTGGCTAATTTTTCTATTTTTAGTAGAGATGGGATTTTACCATGTTGGACAGGCTAGTCTCAAACTCCTGACCTCAGGTGATCTGCCTGCCTCGGGCTCCAGAGTGTTGGAATTACAGGTGAGCCCAGCCAGAGTCTAGAACTTACAAAGCCTCTAGCTGAGTCCTATGGGAAATGAAAAGAATATATCAGTTTTGGATCGAGCAAAGTGGATATAAAGTTCAATCACAGGAAATGCCAAGGACCTGCATTTTCTTCAGAAGATCTCTCTCTGTTTGACACATCAGATATTTGAAATCTCTTTTCACTGAAAAATAAACAACATTTAGAGACCAAAGAGGCATACCAAGACAGGATCTTCATTTTTGATTGGTTTTCAGTTTTTGGTTGGTAGGGGCTGATTCTCTTGTGAAACTCAGAAGAATTCCACTAGGAAATGAAAGATGAGTTCCTGAAACTACCTCTTATAGAGCTTTTTGAAACATAAGATTGACCATCTAAAACGGGGTTTATTTTTCTGTTTTTAGGGAAAGATGGTAACTTACATCTATATGTCCCAAATCCTCCGAGTGGCATTTCATTCCCTAGCATGGTGGATCACCCAATACCAGAAGAAAGAGCTTCAAAATATGAAAATTACTTTTCAGCCTCAGAAAGACTGTATTTGAAAAGAGAGTTGAGTTGGTATAGAGGCAGAAGACCAAGAACTGCTTTTACTCAAAACCAGGTGGGAAGCTTTTTCACCCAATAATGATAATAAAAGGTTTTAATTGACACCAAGTTGAGCAAAAGCCATTCACTTTGGTATCTCAGTTTAGAAGCCTTATTAATGAAACAATAGACTATCATATTTTAACAATTACCAGGTAATCATTTTTAAAAAGGCATCCAGATTATTGCCAATATTTAAATGCAGTCATTTTGCTCTAGAAATTATAGCTCATTTTTGGTAACATACTGAATATCAACATTTTAAAGATTTATTTTCTTATTTTTAGATTGAAGTGTTAGAAAATGTCTTTAGAGTAAACTGCTATCCTGGCATTGATATTAGAGAAGACTTAGCTCGAAAATTGAATCTAGAGGAAGACAGAATCCAGGTAATTTTCAAATTTAGTTGTTACTCATGATGGTTGAAATGTTAAAAATAATAAAATAATCTTTCTGAGACCTATTTTATTTTTCCTTAATTTTAGATTTGGTTCCAAAATCGGCGTGCAAAACTGAAAAGGTCCCATAGAGAATCACAGTTTCTAATGGCGAAAAAAAATTTCAACACAAATCTCCTGGAATAGATAGAAAACTAAACAAGTGAAATTATCTTCTAATTGCAGAGCATGAAGAATCAGTGGAAATATTAATTGTTAAAATACGATGTTTTCTTTCCAGCATTTAATCTGCATATTGTCATTTTTTCTGAAAATATATTGTAAATAATTACTATTATAGCATGGTACATATTATATTTGGGTACTTTTAGTTACAGTAAAGAACTTTCCTATATATTTTAATAATCATTTTCAGAAAAGATTGCTATTTTTTAAGTGAGCAAAATTAACCTAATAAATTAATTTGTTAAAATCAATAGACTCATGGCTAAGTGATTTCACAAGTTGGATTCTATTTGTAAAGTATTTCAAGTGAAATAATCTGAAGAGCAAAGATGTGAGTTGTTTCCATTAGTTTTCTCCATGTACATTTGGAACATGATTATGCTTAACTATATTATAGATTATGATTTATTGATGAATCTTCAACTTCTCTTGATTAATAGCATAAAGCAGTGAGAATTTCTCACCATCTATCAAAACAAATTCTTAGTGTTAGTTTCAAGTTTTTTTCAAGCAAAGTCATTATGCCAAAGTAGAAATATACAAGCATCAGCTATCATATTATATGCCATCGGTATTGAATTGCACAGAAGAATTAAGCAACAAACAAACAAAAAAAGAATTAAGCTACCAAAAAAATGCAAAATTTTAAATAGTTTTCTAATTTAATTTTGTACTTTCATTCAATAAAGTGATAGTGATCATCTAGCTTATATTTATTTCCAGTTTAATGATTTCTAATCAACTGCAAAATTAGGTTGACTGAGAAGGCAGGATAACTGACCTACCTTTTGAAAGTGCTCTGACATAGTCACTGGAAATAATCAGGATGCTTTCTAAGTAATAAAAACTATGTGTCTTCATTTCTCATTTTCCCATTTTACCTGCCAATTAAAGATGGGAATAGGATAAGATATATAACAAGAAGGGAGCCCTCTCCACTGGAAATGTAAGTATTTGTTTTCTAGTTGATGGAATACCTAAGTGGGTGTTTTTGTTCTCTCTTTTTTTGAAATGTCAGCTTAAGACTCTGACTTTGTCCACTGGAAGCCAAATTTCAGCTTTGTCCATTTGAGTAGAATTCTCCCTTGCTTCTCTTTTCTTTCTATCTTCTGTCCTTTATGATGTCCCAGTGATGATCAGGTGTGAGGTTCTCATTGAGTTATTGAATCTATAACCACTATATATTTTTATATATATGAAAGACTAGAGGGAGTTTGCATATTATTTCTAAGGAAAAGCAGCATGACTCAGATTTTAGAGCTTTTTAAAATTATTTACTGAGAGCACATTTGGGGTACAGAGCTATGTGTCCCAACAATTGATCAGCAATAAGCAGCAATATTCTACTGTTGCTGAGACAGAGAGGGAGGAGGAAAAGAAGGGCAACAGGGCAGTTAGGAAGAACAAAGGCATTACGTGTTTTCCAAAAAAAACTGGGCCACTTTTTCCAATATAAAGAGCTGCTTCCATTAACATAAAAATTAGAAGCACCATTTATGAAATGTATTAGTTAAAATTTGTCCACAAAGAGTTTTCTTTGTTCTCCATTAGGTTATTAGGAAATTATGTTAAATTGGAAGACTGGAAGTTACCAGGAATAGACTCGGGGAGTGGGTTGGAGGGGAATGTGTCACATGATGGGTAAGCTTTTATTTTAATTCCAAATTTATTGTCATTCTATATTCTGCAAACAATGTAAGCAGTATAGAAGTAGAGTAAAATTCCCCTTGAATCTTATCCTTAAGAGATAACCATCATTAAACATCTTTATAGACCTTTTTGTGTATCATAAAAGCATCTTTTTATATATAAACACACACACATATATTTGTTGTTTTTGCTATTATTTTTTTAAATGTGATCACATTTGACATTCTGTTTTGCATCTCTCTGACATCCTGCCATGTCAGAATTATAGCTCTGTCTCCTGAATGTCTGCTTGGTTTAGGATAAGATTTCAAGTCTTATACACAATAATAAACTATTCCACAATATTAATATTAAGTATTTTTGAAGTAGTGCTTTTCATAAATTGAGATTATTCAGAGTAATCATAGCTTATCTAGAATTTCTACAATTAAACCTAATTCTCAAATCCCTGAGGAATGTGAAGATTCTGTGTAAAATTATAGAATCTAGAAAAAAATGAAACACCATCACAGATAGCGATCAACAGCTAATAATGCACTTAAGTTTTTTTTAATTATAAAAACTAGTCATACCTCTAAAACATCTGGTGAGGAGAAAAGCATAGTAGTAACTCTAGACTATCATTATCTCAGTGTTTTCCAATGACAATTTTGTATAACTGATTTACATGGCCCTGAAATTCAATTCTATTTATAATTGAAATAAATTGTGTTTATTACTGAAGTTATATACTTATAACTGAAGCTACGTATTTATAATTGAAATTGTTTATAATAGAAATGATATATTTATAACAAATAATATTTATAAGTCAGAAAAATTAAAACCAGAACTTATAATATTAAATAACTATAAATATATGTCTATTTTTTATATTTTTCTATACTAATAACAAAATACAAGTTCTATTATAACTTTTGTGAAGCAAGTTCATAATATATAAGAATACTCAAGCAGGATAATATAAAAGATTGCTAGTATATTTTCCCTAAAATCTTTTCTAAAAACCTAAAGATAAAGGCTGATCCTGTTAAAAGAAATAATGAATCAGTAACATTTTTGGATTTACAATTGCTAGAAATTTGGAGAGACTATAATGATATTCGGGGGTGAAACTGGACTCAGGAAAAACCAAGCAAAATGAAAATGGAAAGGAAAACCCAAGATAGAATTTTCTTTCCCTCAAAACATGTAGGCTCTAATCCACAGCTTATTTCTGTTCCTGGTAATTCTAGGCCTTTGTCTCCATTAATGCTCAGGACAAAGTGAACAGTAGTAACAAATCAAACTAATGCAGTCAGGTTAATACCTGGAGCGCCTCTATTATCTGACAACTGCCTAAATAAGGTTATTTGGTCTCCCGGTAATGGCATTTGCCTTTTGTGAAGCCAGCCAGACAAAGCCCATCACTGAAGAGTGCTGCTGGAAACAATGGCTGTGTGTGCTGGTGGTCAACTTTTTTGTTAACCAGTGTTAATAGCTGCTTTCACCTCATGCATCTTATCACACATCACACAAATGGCATAAATCTCCCATTACCAAACCCAACACACAGCATCAGCCTGGGCCTTGTTCCTACCTCTTGTTCCTTTCAGCAGAGAGTTGGGAACTGCTCCATTTTCTCAATATGGAACTCAAATCACAGTCTGACAAAGGGTGACTTGCTATCTCCATTCCACTGAGCCCCATAGGAATAAAACCCCCTCCAAATTAGTCTTTGGCTAACTTTCATGCTCATTTTGACTGTCCTGACTCCTGTTGGAACATCAGTCCACAGCATGAGGCAGCTCCTGGTGGCTCTCAACACTCCACACTCCATTAGACTCACCTCTTCTGCCCATGGTTTAATCTTAGACTTCACAGCCTCCAGAACTGTGAGAAATAAATTTCTGTTGTATATAAGCCACCTAGTCTGTGGCATTATTGTTATAGAAGCCCAAACAGACTAAGCGTCCACTATGAGCTATGCAATATGGTACATGAATCATCCCATTTAATTTTCACAGTAGCTCTGCAAAGTGAATATAGACAATCCACTTTACAAATAAGAAAACCTCAGATATTTTTATTATGATTTTTGTTTTTTGAGATGGAGTCTCACTCTGTCACCCAGGCTGAAGTGCAGCGGCACAATCTCAGCGCACTGCAACCTCTGCCTCCTGGGTTCAAGTAGTGATTCTCTGCCTCAGCATCCTGAGTATCTGGGACTACAGGCGTGTTCCACCACACCTGGCTGATTTTTGTAGTTTTAGTAGAGACGGGGTTTCGCCCTGTTGGCCAAGCTGGTCTCAAACTCCTGACCTCAAGAGATCCGCCTGCCTTGGCCTCCCAAAGTGCTGGGATTACAGTCGTCAGCCATCAGGCTGGGCCTTCATTATGGTGATTATTATCCCATTTTATAGATGAGCTGATTGAAGGACACAGACTAAATGACTTGATCATGGCCACACAGCTGAAGCAGCTCAGCCACAATTCAGACCAAGTTCTGCCTGGCTGCAGAGTTGCCTCTTTCTGTTAAGCCTTCCAGTAGATGGAGTTACCAGCTGTGATGCTAATACCTAGAAAAATGTGCTACATTTTTCCTTTCTTCCACTTTTTTTTTTTTTGGCAGGGTTGGGTGGGAGTAGGGGAATGGGAATAAAGGTCTGAGTGTTTGATACCTAAAGTAATCAAATTCTCTTAAGTCCCAATAATTTTTTGGAAATATTTTCTCTAGATATAAATGGTATTTTGTCTAGATAATATGTACATCCTTATCTGTGTAAATATTAAACCTCATTAAGTTTTTTTGTATTTTATTTATTTATTATTTTTTTTTTTTAGACGGAGTTTCGCTCTTGTTACCCAGGCTGGAGTGCAATGGCGCAATCTTGGCTCACCGCAACCTCCGCCTCCTGGGTTCAGGCAATTCTCCTGCCTCAGCCTCCTGAGTAGCTGGGATTACAGGCACGCGCCACCACGCCCAGCTGATTTTTTGTATTTTTAGTAGAGACGGGGTTTCACCACGTTGACCAGGATGGTCTCGATCTCTTGACCTCGTGATCCAACCGCCTCGGCCTCCCAAAGTGCTGGGATTACAGGCTTGAGCCACCACGCCCAGCCAGTATTCTTTTAGTTAAGAAAAAAATTAGATTTCCTTGACTAACTCTTGTATCTTTTAATAGAGGAATTTCTACTTGATACTGGTATAAGCTAAGTCTAATTCATAAGCTCCAAGAATGTTAGAACAGGAGAAACAGCGCCTCCTAATAGGAGAAGCCCTACAGATATTCAGTACATGAGGAACTGGAATCAGGGAGGGGATAAGATTTGTTTTAGTAGAGGTATGGCTTGAACTTACGATTCTAGATTACCACAGTAAAATCTTCCTAAAGCCAAAATCAAAGCAAGCATTTTAAGACAATGGTTAGGTTTGGGGAAAAGTTCATCTTCAGGTAGTTCTCCTGAAAAGTACACACTGTGGCTGTTGTGATGTAAAAGCACTTGGGTTTGGTCACTGCTTTTCCTTGAGGCCTGGAAAAGTGTGATCGTGGACAGAAGGCACTGTTGAAAGTGCTGATGAGAAATGAGTCCTTTGTGGGTTTGGCGTATTGTCTTGTAGACACAGAAATGATAGCAAGAATGTTCGGAAAATCTGGGACTGCTTTTACTGTGTTTCCGTTTCTACCAAATAATCCTAAGTGAATTAACATAGGAACGGAAAACCAAATATCACATGTTCTTACTTAAAGCAGGAGCTAAACATTGAGCACCCATCAACGCAGGAACAGTAGATACTGTGAACTACGACGGGGGGAGGAGGGCATGGGTTAAGAACTATCTACTGGGCACTGTGCCCACTGCCTGAGTGCAATATACTCACATAACGAAGCTGCACGTGTACCCCCGTATGTAAAATAAAGGTTGAGATGAAAAGGAAAGGCATTCTAGAGACGAAGTTTGCATTAATATTTTATATGAAGATTAATTATTTTGTCCTTAGGATCCTGATTCCAAAGAACATTCTGTACCCAGTGACTCTCAGCATGCATCTGAGACATTTCATCATCCGTCCAGCCGGCCGAGAAATCCATTCAAGGTACTTGACAAGAATCAAGAACCAGCGCTCTGGAAGCAGCTCATCAAAGGTGAAGGTGAGGAAAAGACGGCTGATGAGAGGCAAAAAGAAAAGAGAGATCAGCTCTTGGATCGAAAGAAGGCACAGAAGCCTGAACCAACGGAGAAAGATCTCTCATCTGGCCTGGTGCTGAAGAGAAAACAATCCGTAGTTCAAGAGAAGAAGCAAGAGGAGAGAGCAGAGATTCACCGGGAGGCGGAGGAGACTGGAGGTACACGCAGGAGGAACCTTTCTGAAGTGAAATCCAAACAGGGCCACCGTAATGAGCTGACAAGGTCGTCTGCATCTTCTCGGGAGAACTCAAGTGGGAAGAGTCAAGATGTCCAAAGAGAATCAGAACCTCTGAGAGAAAAGGAGACCCAGCTTTTGCCTCAAAGAGTTAACAGTCACAACCCAGTAAGCAAATCCCAGAAAGGGGGCCCCCTCAGCAAGGAGTACAAGAACTGGGAGGCTAAAGAAACAGAGGCAAAGGCTGACCCCAGCACACAGGCCACCCAGAAAATCCTGCCCCGGGAGCATCTCCAAGAGAGCCCAGAGACCCACGGTGTGCCTGCTCTTGGAGGACCAGTGGCTCAAGCCGCAGCAGCAGCACCACGGCTTTCCCTGGGCAAGGGCCATGAAGCTGCCACAAGCAGCGATGAGGAGGAGGAAGATGATGTTGTTTTAGTTTCCTCTAAGCCTGCGAGCCCCCTACTCTTTGACTCGGCTCTGGACTTACAGAGGAAGGAGAACCTCCAATTCCCTGATCGAAGTGTGCAAAGAAAGGTACCTCCTGCCTCAGATGTTTCCAAGAAGGTAGAACCCTCAGACCCAGCAGCCCAGCGTGTCTACCTGACAACACAACTGAAACAAAAGAAGGTAACTCTTGACTCGTGCTTTTTGAGGTCAGAGCATTGCTTGCTATGGGCAGATAGGAGATCTCATTGCTACAGAAGGGTTCAGTATGTTCATGTGAAGGTTTTATAGGTGCATGTTCAGTTTCTGCCTTTTCCCCTATTGATATTTTCAAGATTGGTAAGCCAGCTGGGTTAAAATTTTAAAAAGATTCAGGTTTTTACACACATAAAAAGAACATAATCTCAGAGTTTGGGCGTTTCAGGCTATTTTAATCTGAAACTAGTCATCTGACAATGTGAGAGGAGAGATCCATTTGATGGGATCTGTTTTCCAGGGCACACTGGCCTCAGTGAACGTCCACGCTCTTCCAGACAAGGGTCAGAAGTTGATCAAACAGATCCAGGAGCTGGAGGAAGCCCTCAGTCGTCTTGCCCTTTCCCCAGAGCAAGGTAAAGGGGCTTATGCCTCAGAACTCAGGGTTTGCGTGGACTTTACAAGAGGCATTTGGGAAGCGCTTTTGGTAAAGAATGCGTTGATGCGTTCACTTTTCCATTTTATTTCCTGCTTCTGAGCCTTCGTTTACATTACACCTATGGTTCATAGAAAAACTCTCCCTGCCAGGCACAGTGACTCATGCCTGTAATCCCAGCACTTTGGGAGACTGAGTCGGGCAGAACATCAGAGGTTGGGAGTTCGAGACCAGTCTGACCAATATGGAGAAACCCTGTGTCTACTGAAAATACAAAATTAGCCCAGCGTGGTGGTGCATGCCTGTAATCCCAGCTACTCAGGAGGCTGAGGCTGGGGAATCGCTTGAACCTGGGAGGCGGAGGTTATAGGGAGCGGAGATCGCGCCATTGCACTCCAGCCTGGGCAACGAGAGCGAAACTTCGTATCAAAAAAAAATAGCAACAAAAAAACCTTTTCTCTTCTTTTCTGTGGACTGAACTTTCTTCCCCATTGTGTGAGCAGCTGTTAAAATGCTCCGTTCTCTAGGAAGCCTGCATGGGAATGGTGATGACCCCTCTCTCTTGTCCTCACCTCCACACATAGGACCCCTTCACTTAGTTTGCTGAACTTTAATCTGCTCTTGCCTTGTTTTCTGAACAGAAACTAGTGAGAAGAGTGACACTCAAATACCAGAGCAGAGTCACTTCACCAAAACCACCACGGACCCTCCCCAACCCCTTCCTGGTCGTGGTACCCAATCTGTGGGTTCTCTAGGACTGAAGTCTGCCTGCCAGGTGACTGCTGGAGGATCCAGTCAGTGCCATCCAGGTAAGACCCAAGGGCCTGGCCCTGCTGTGAACAGCCACCCCTGTGAGTTACGTGCCACCTGGTACGGTAGTCACCTCTTATGCACACGCTCAGTTACCCTTGATCACCTGTGGTCCAGAAAGAGGTGAGTACAGTACAGTAAGATATTTTGAGACAGAAAGAGACGGAGACCACCTGCACATAACTTTTATTACAGTATATTGTTACAGTTACTCTATTTTGTTGTTAAACTCTTCCTGTCCCTAATTTATTAATTGAAGTTTATCATAAGTTTGTATGTATGGGAGGAAAAAAACATAGTATGCGTAGGGTTCAGTATCATCTGCAGTTTCAAGCATGCACTGGGGGTCTTGCAACATATGCCCTGTGGATAAGAGGGGACTACTGTAGATGACTTAGTGCCCACATGAGGGGAGAAGCCATTCTTAGGTCATAAGTTGCCCGTATAATAAAGGTGGTGCTGCACAGTAGAGCTTTGCACAGTGTTACTTGGCTCTCAGTGAGGGCACAGACAGTGTCTGCCTTGTTCACCACTGTATGCTGATTAGCCAGCCCGGTGGGCTGGCACATAGGAGTCATCCAGTCAGTATTTGTGGATGAAAACTCTAGCTCACATCATTATGAGGTAGGCAGACCTGCAGATATGTTCTTATTCCTCCGTGTGTGTGTGTGTGTGTGTGTGTGTGTGTGTGTGTGTGTGTGTGACTGAGGAGAGACGTGAGTCAAGACTGATGACTAATAGATCCACAGAGAACGATAACACCCTATTAGCTAAGTGTTCCTTCCTGAACTTTCTAGACAACTTTGAATTCGGAAGTAACTGCACAATGAAGATTCCGAGTAGAACCGAAATGTGTAATAGGATCAGTTGACAGGAAACTGATCAGGAGATAGGAGCTTGGGTTGGCTGGCGGTGACTAGAAAAGCAAAAGCCAGTTGTCTCCCAGTTGAGAACTGCTAGAGAAGGAGAAAGTTGAGAAGAATAATGCTTTCTTACAAGGAGGGTAAGAAATAGATACAGGGCCATTTGTGCTAAGGGTACTCTAAAGGGATAAGGAAAACATACTTGTGACATCTTTTAGGTAACACCTATTTGTACGCAGAACGTACAAACCAAGATCACGTTCACCCAGTGTGGAAGATCACAGGTGAGGCCATTGATGAGCTGCATCGCTCACTGGAGTCACGTCCTGCTGAGGCCGCTGTGGCAGAAGATCCTGCTGGGCTGAAGGTGAGCCGGGGAAGGCCCGAGGTGCAGTCTCCGACGACAGTGCTCCAGCAGCCCGTGACGCTGCTGGCAGGGAGACTCTCTGAGATACCTTCCCCACAGATAGATGCTTCAGTGGCTTCCCTTGCAGAATCCTCTCCTTTATGCTTAACAGTGCAAACAGTAACGACAAAACTCCTTTTTAAAAAAGTCATACAGTTCCACAGTTCTGTAGAATAAAGGATTCATTTATTGAGTTGGTAGATGCCACAAGAATGTGAAAGAATTGCTGCATGTAATGAACTAGTTGGGATGAAAATACATATACAATATATATGAGACAATTAGCAAAGGCTTTAAGGCAGAAATAAAGTGTGCCTTGTAATATGCCGTAAAGTTCAAAAGGGATTCAGATGAGAGGAAACGTCATTCTAGGCTAGTGATTATTTGTTGTCTGCCTACTTTGTGCCTTAAAGGAATTGAAAGCCTTAAGAAAGCAGAGACAAAGGAAGAAAACACCGCAATTAGAGGGAGTGGTGATTAGTGGGAAGATAAAGAGGTTGATCTTAAGTGATGATCGCATGTCATCAGTACCTGAGCCAGCAGTAGCAGGTGGCTTACTGAGTAGGAGCCTGGCCTTGGTGAAGGGTTAGATCTGAAGAGCTCAAGAGATAGTGTGGAATCGCTGTAGCATTTAAACAGGGATGGTGGATGAAATTAGTTTTTCTCACAGAGTACAAAATAAACTGGAGTACAGAAGGACTAGAAGGGGGACTCTGGTCAAAGGGCTGTTGAAATTTATGACTAGTAGTGCAGACTGGGACTCTGGCTGTAGAAAAGAGAGGCAAATTTAAGAGATAATGAGGAAATGATGACAAGCCAACCTAGTGGCTGCTGAAAGTAGCATCAGACGTCTTGGTCAAAAGCATAGAGCTGGGTGCAGTGGCTCACACCTATAATCCCAGCACTTTGGGAGGCTCAGGCGAGCAGATCACTTGAGGCCAGGAGTTCAAGACCAGCCTGGCCAACATGGAGAAACCCTGTCTCTACTAAAAATACAAAAATTAGCTGGGCGTGGTGGCATGCACCTGTAATCCCAGCTACTCGGGGGGCTGAGGCAGGAGAATTGCTTGAACTTGGGAGGCAGAGGCTGCAGTGAGCTGAGATCATGCCACTGCACTCCAGCCTGGGCGACAGAGCGAGACCGTCTGAATAAAATAAACATAAAAAAATTAAAGCTGTAGAGGAAGATTCTGACTGTCGAAGCAGACAAATCAGGACTTTCCCTTGGGGTGTGGGGGGACTCTTAATAGAAATGCCTAACATTGGATGAACCCGAAACAAACGGGCAGACCAGGACAGTATGGTTACGCCCAAAGAGAGGGTGCTGTTAAGGACTTCAAGGTGAAAGGAATGGTCTACATGAGGACAGTTAGAATACCGAGGGGATCACTTGTAGAAATAAAAGAGTAGAGCGTAGAGTTTGTGTAGCCAGCCTCGGCAGCCTCTCATTAGGAATTTGTGCTTAGCATTTGGTTATTACCCTTGTCAGGTCCCGTTGCTGCTCCACCAGAAGCAGGCATTGGCTTGGTTACTATGGCGGGAAAGTCAGAAGCCACAAGGAGGAATTCTGGGTAAGTGCGATTGTAAGAGCCAGGCTTTCCTGAACGCTTAGGCATCGTGCTAAACGCGTTGTGTTGTTTCATTTAATCCTCTCAAGAACTCTGCGAGGCAGGTACTATCATTCCTCCTTTTACAGATGACGGAAGTGAAGCATGGAAGTGGTAAGCAACTTGCTCAAGAGTACGCAGCTGTAGGATCAGAGGTGCTGGGTGCCAGCAGGAGAAGCTGACTCTGGCTGATTCAGCAGAGGGGGAGTTTATTATCTGGTGGCTCCCACAATCTCTGGGAGATGTGGAGTGCCGGACTCCAGGCCAGTTTCAGGAGCCTGGTTACAGCCAATACACAAACAGTAGTCTATTGCCTCCCTGTTTTTTTTTTTTTTTTTGAGATGGAGTTTCGCTCTTATTGCCCAGGCTGGAGTGCAGTGGCACCATCTCGGCTCACTGCAACCTCCGCCTCCCTGGTTCAAGCAATTCTCCTGCCTCAGCCTCCAAAGTAACTGGGATTGCAGGTGCCTGCCACCATGCCCAGCTAATTTTTTGTATTTTTAGTAGAGATGGGGTTTCGCCATGTTGGGCAGACTGGTCTTGAACTCCTGACCTCAGGTGATCCACCCACCTCGGCCTCCAAAAGTGCTGGGACTACAGGTGTGAGCCACCGCGCCTGGCCTAACAGTCGTCTATAAAAAGCATCGCAGCTTCTTTGCTTCACCAAGCGCTAGCGGTAACCAGCACCACCCCAAAGTCAGTTTCTTCTATAGCCACTCTTTTCTGCAAAAAGGGTTTCACAGGGAGTTTCTTTCTAAAGCTTCTTATACCTGAATTAAAGACGTTTATGAGAATATCTGATATATAGAGCCAGGTCATATTACCAGCGCCTTAGCTGCAACAGAAACCAGAAAGCAAGTTTTCCACTCTGCTTTGGGGACTTGTCAGGCTAAAATTTTCCAAGGTGCCCGACTTTGAGAAACCACGTTAGATGTCCGCTGTGTCTAGTAAGTGACTGTCTCAGTGGTCCTCAAGACCACCTCCGGGTGCGATAATTTGCTAGTAGGACCCAGCACATGGTCATACTCACAGCTATGATTTATTACAGTGCAAGAATACAGATCAAAATCAACAAAGGGAAAGCACAGGGGCAAAATCCAGGGGAAACCAGGTGAGGGCTTCCAGGGTCCTCCCGGCGGACTCACATGGGATATGCTTAGTTCTCCCAGCAGGGAGTTGTGGCAACAGGTGTTAAATGTTTCCTAGGAAGCTCATTAGAGATTCAGTGCCCAAGGTTTTTATTGGGGGCTGGTTACATAGCTGGGTTCAGCTGGTTACATAGGTGGCTTTAGCTTGGTATGTACCAAGTTTTTTTTTATTCCTACAAGGAAGGCAGACATTCAACATAAATCGTATTGTTTGTACAAACAATTTAGGCAGAGTGATCAACTCTTGCCTTAAATCCAGGTTTCCAGAGGCAACCTTGTAAGAGGCCTTTCAAAGGATAGCAGGCGACCCTACGGGCCTGGTATGTTCATTCTTTTTCTGGGCCAGAATTTAAATCAGAGCCCATGCTCTGACATTCTACTTCTGTTAGGGCAGAATGAGTATTTTGAATGGGTATAGTAGCCTCAGTGTTACAGTCTGTTAAAATGAGAATAGTACTCTGTAGGGTATGAATAATAAATTAGATAAGCTCAGTGATTGGTACAATGACAGTACCCAAGACATGTTCATTTATGTCTCTTTTTGATGAATGAGTTAAGGGAATGGAAGGCTATTTTAACTCCAGAAATGTTCTGGTACCAGTCACGTAGGTAGTGGGATGTATCTACTGGACATTTTTTACTTTTGGAGGTAACAGATCATCAAACTGTAATAAGATAACCAGCACGTTACACAGGTAACAGCATAACACAGGGACTAGAATAAGATCCAAACTGTAAGTTTTAAATTTTATTAGAGTCATAGTAAATGTCTTGGACCCAGATCTCAAAATAAACAGCAAGTGCTGGGGTTCCACGGAATAAGGAAGATAAAGTTAACCGCTGAGGTCGGCACAGAGTAGTGACTGGACCGGCACTGACAGCGTGGAGAACGGGGGTAAATGCCAGCCAGTGGCTTCCCTGGATTCTTTTTTGCCTTAAGTAATTAACTCTCTTAATTTTCCTTTTATTTTCTAGCGGATGATATGGGCTTAGGAAAAACCCTGACAATGATTGCACTCATCCTGACCCAGAAGAATCAAGAGAAAAACAGAGAAAAGGAGAAAAGCACAGCTTTGACGTGGCTCTCCAAAGACGGTAGACAGAAATGCCTTCATAGCCTGCCATCCCCTGCGTCATTTGAGCCAGCCAAGAGGGGAACGTTTTCAGCTACAGAAGGATACCTTTGGTTATATTTAATTACTCTACTGGGAAACCAGTATTAGATTACTCCCCTATTGTATCATTTCTGATGCTGAATATGCTAATTATAAATGATTATTTGTTTTCTTTTAATGTAGACTTGATCTGTGATAGGCAGAATCTCATGGAGAAAGCTGAGGCTCTAGAAGACTTAGTTTAAGCATAATAATTATTTTTTGAGACAGGGTCTCATCTCACTCTGTTGCCGAGGCTGGAGTGCAGTGGCATGAACGTAGCTAACTACAGCCTCAACCTCCTGGGCTCAAGCGATTCTCCCACCTCAGCCTCCTAAGTAGCTGAGACCACAAGTGTGCATCACCACACCCAGCTAATTTTTTAGTTTTTTGCAGAGAGTCTCACCGTGTTGCCCAGGCTAGTATCAAACAACGGGCTCAAGCAGTCATCCTGCCTCGGCTTTCCAAAGTGTGGGATTATAGGTGTGAGCCACCATGCCTGGCCAGTAATTATTATTTTTGTAAATATTGAAGCAATAACTGTGGGGTAGATTCAAATTAATTGATTTTTTTTTAAGGAAGGTCTGTCACATATTCACATCTTAGTCACTGTAGTGGAAGCTATTTTCCATGTTTCTGAAATTCTAAAAGTTCCTAGATTATAGACAATTTCCATCTTATCTCAGCGTATGTTTTTAAAACGTAGTAACTTTAGTCAGACATATTGGTATGCACCTGTAGCCCCAGTTGAGGAAGGAGAGGCAGGAGAATTGCTTGAGCCTGGGAGCTTGAGGCCAACCTGGGCAACATAGCAAAATACTGTCTCTTAAAAAAAAGTTAAATAAAAAGTAATAACTTTATAAGTACTTTAAAGATTATGTTATGTATAGATAACACTACATGTAAATTGCTGTGTATTCAAGCAGACTGCTCAGTTGCTTAGGTAGGTTAAAAATCTGTGGCATCTGCTCTCAGGGCCTCTAGTGAGCACTGTTGCGGCTGGGTCCTGTATCCCTTCGTGTGTAGTAGCAGCATGTATGAGTAGCATAAGCCCACACACACATGCAGAGATGAGGGGCCATGGTATAAACAAACCATCACTAATTGGTTCCAAACCTATGTTTGCTTATTTTAGAAAAAAAGTTTTCTGTATTTAATTCTAAGGTAGAAATACATCGTTATGCTTTTCAGAAAAAATAACAATACTCCATACTCCCCTATACTGAGTCGACTCAGAGGAGTTAGGAAATGATCCAGCTTTCACCTCTGGCCGCTCTGTGAAAGCGCATTGCTTTTTTACACTGAGGTTATGTGCCACACACCTTCCTCCCCCTATTTAGCCTCTTTCTGCCTGTACTTTCAGTGGAGAAAACAAGTAATGAAGTGTTTCAAGTTTAAAAGACCATTTCTTCCATTTCCTATTTCACTGTAGGCTCTGTATAGAAATAAGAGCAGTGGTTAGACATATTAATTGAAGGAGTAAAGTCGGTCAAGGGGAAGAGCTAATGCCTTTAAACATGATGACTCACACCTGTAATCTCACTTTGGGACGCTAAGGCAGGAGGATTACTTGAGCCCAAGAGTTCGAGACCAGCCTGGGTGACACAGCAAGCCCATGTCTCTGTACATTTAAAAAAAAAAAAAAGTTAAAAGCCATTTGGTGACTAACTAGGCATTGATTTTTTTCCCTTCTCAAGACTCTTCTAACTTTACTTCCCATGGAACACTAATCATCTGTCCTGCCTCCCTGATCCATCACTGGAAAAACGAGGTGGAAAAACGGGTGAACAGCAACAAACTAAGAGTCTGTCTTTACCATGGGCCGAACCGGGATTCACGTGCTAGAGTGTAAGTGCAGAAACACGCAGTTGCGGGGGCGTTCAGCACCTCTGTTCAAGCGCCTGTGGGCCTTTCCTCCCGTCCCTGAGAATTCACTTCATCAGGATGCATATTTGTGAAGGCTAGAGACAGATCTTCAGTCTCATCACCACAGAGCCTTTGCCTTGTATCCTGAGAACTACCGAGGATCTTTTGCTGTGTTCTTGTCATTGTCCTCAACAAAAGCTGCTCTGTGGGGAGGCCTGAGATCCCTGAGCTGCCAGTCAGGTGGGAGCAGTGTCCCCTAGTCAAAGAGATAAATGTTGCAAAGGCCCTCATAGCTGCTGGAGTTCTGATTCCAGGGGTATATAGTGTGAATGGAGCCAGCCCGGTTCTACAGAGCATCTTGGTGGAATGCTAATGATTAGTTGCTATAGTTCGATTATATTTGTAATACTCCTTTTTATAAATAAGCCATCTAAGATTTTTAGACTCAAGAATTTAGGAAGATTAGCCCTAACTATAAATTCTTGAAGAGGGAGGCTCAGGAAAAAGGAAAGAAAATGCTCCCCAACATGGTAATCTTAGTCCTAGTCTTTGTCTTTCGATTTTAAAGGAATTGTTTTCTGTTCCTAACTGCACAGTAAAGATCTAGGTTGAAAACTGGCTGCTGTAGTCAAGGATGGGAACGAAGTTATTTGTACTTCCAAGTAATTTATCTCTCCAGCCCCTAATTTGGATATTTTATCTCCTAAAGAACAAGGCCACAGTCTTTCAGGAGTAAGTTGTCAGATTGGTGCCCCTGAGTCTTATGACACGCCAGTTCTCATGACAGAGAGTCGCTTCTGCAGGCAAAAGCCATCAGGGTGACAGTGGCAGGCCTGTAGGACTTGGCATAGATTAGTTTGAGTGACCTGCCTTTGTTCTAAATTTTTATTTGGAAATAAATTGAATCTCACTTGATTTGTACTTTGAGCATAACTTGTTTGGTATTTAGAATGAACTAGTTGACTGATTAGAGTCATTCTCAATTATACTTCTTTATATGATGCTAGGGTAACTTATAGATACTGCTGCCTCTCTGAATTAGGCGTATCATTTTTATCAAAAGTATTTGCTGAAGTTCTCTTGGGGCTGGGCACGGTGGCTCACACCTGTAATCTCAACACTCTGGGAGGCCGAGGCAGGCGGATTGCTTGAGCTCAGGAGTTCAAGACCAGCCTAGGCAACATGGTGAAACCCTGCCTCTACCAAAAATACAAAAATTAGTTGGGTGTGGCAGTGTGTACTTGTGGTCCCGTTTACTTGGGAGGCTGAGGTGGACGGTTTGGTTGAGCCTGGAAGGTGGAGGTTGTGGTGAGCCAAGATCACGGCCCTACAATCCAGCCTGGGGGACCACGCTAGATTACTCACCTATTATGTCATTTCCGATGCTGAGTATGCTAATTATAAGTCATCATTTTTTTCCTTTTTAATATAAACTTGGCTTGATCTATGATCAGCAGGATTTTAATTATTTCAATAAATACTGTATTATTTTATTTTACTTTTGAGACAGG
The DNA here is from genome assembly GCA_963573925.1 of Callimico goeldii. NCBI lineage: Eukaryota > Metazoa > Chordata > Mammalia > Primates > Cebidae > Callimico > Callimico goeldii. The sequence continues at coordinate 36,115 of CAUYOR010116634.1, read as the reverse complement.
ATAGAGACCCTACCTTGTCTCAATAAATAAATAAATAAATAAAATCTTTATTGACGTTCTCTCAGATGTATAATATTAAGCTTCACCGGAAAACGATTTGTGTTTCTCATTAAGAATCTTTATATGTAATGAGTATAAAAAGATGCACTGAAAGCTTACAGCATGTATTTTTATATCCTAATGTCAAACTAGACCAGCGAATTTTCACAAATCCATTATAAAGTGGTAGGAAGAAAGCATCCTTGATTTAAGGTGAACAGTGTTTGAGGGTGTCTTTCTCCCTTGGGACTTTGGTGTCCTCTGTCTCAAATCATTATGAAATGTTAATTCCCAACTGTATCATACTTGCTGTTCTGGCCAGATCATATCAACCATTATCCCAGCCAGAGGTTTTTCTTTCTGACTCATTAGATGGGAAGAGAGGGGCTGTGGTAGCTATAGTGAGCAGATGGTAAATGATCAGAGGTAAGAGATAGGGAAACCAAGTGGGGAAAATGTACTTCCAAAATCGTGTGTGTGTGTGTGTGTGTGTGTGTGTGTGTGGACACAAGTTAATGAGTTCTGCTGTTTGTCCTTCCATTTGAGGCATTTCTATTGAAAGATCAGCTCTGCCCCTCTCATTGTCACTCTCTAGTGGGACCATTTGTTGATTTCTTTGTTATGTCTATGCAGCCTCTCTACATATGACATCGTGATCACTACCTATAGCCTCGTGGCCAAGGAGATTCCCACAAACAAGCAAGAGGCGAACATCCCAGGTGCAAACCTCAGTGTGGAGGTGAGGCTGGGGGGCCGCCAGGGAAGTGGAGTTGGAGCCACAGATGGTTCAACAGGAGTCTTTCACAGCTTCCACGAGAGCAAGAGGACCTCCCTGGGAGGTCGGGAATGCTGTGAATGTTTCACGTGTGGAAAGGAATCGTTCTTTCCTCTGTTCTATCGTCCTTATTCCAGACAGCCATCATATGTGATAAAGGTCGGCATATGCCACAGGATTCAGCTGCCCTTTTAGAACCAAAGATGACTACACTGTATATGGGGGGTAATAATCACCTGAATATGTGAAAGCCTCACTTGCTGTTATTTTAATTTACACTCTTTGGGGTATATGCTTATTATAATTTTAATATTTATTGTGCAGACTAGTATTTTACTACTAGTATTTTGATTTTAAGGCATCATTTCCTGCCTCCCTTTACTTCCCAGAAAAAAAGGGTTGCAAATAATAGGCCTATAATGGGCCATAGGCTAAGTGACACTTGTGAAGACCTGAGAGGGTCTTCTAGGGGGTCCAGGGCAGCCTCAGTTATATGATAGAGAGCCTTTATCATGTAATTATACTCCAGAAATACAGTGTCATCCCGAGAACTCACCTTTCTGTGTGTTATCCTTTTAGCACAACAGGATAGCCACGGGTTTCTGTATTTGGAGAGATCTCTAGGTTATTTCCGCAGCTTATAACCAGCTCTGACTTACGGGTGATGAACTTTCCAGATTCCTCAGTGGATCTCCATTCCTTTTGGGATAAACCCCAAATTTCCTTTCATGACGTATTAGGCTCTTTATTTTATTTATTTACTTACTCATTTCGAGACAGAGTCTCGCTCTGTCACCCAGGCTGGAGTGCAATGGCGCGATCTCAGCTCACGGCAACCTCTGCCTCCGGGGTTCAAGCACTTCTCCTACTTCAGCCTCCCAAATAGCTGGGATTATAGGTGCCTGCCGCAATGCCCAGTTAATTATTTGTATTTTTAGTAGAGTTGGGGTTTCACCATGTTGGCCAGGCTGGTCTAGAACTCCTGATCTCAGGTGATCCACCTGCCTCGGCCTTCCAAAGTGCTGGGATTATAGGCGTGAGCCACTGCGCCCAGCCATATTAGACTCTTTATGATCTTGCCCTATCTGTATGTATGTGGCTTATTTCTCTGACACCCTACCCCTCCTCGGGGTACCTCGTGCTCAGTCATACCAAGGGATCTATAGTTCCCACCATGCTCTGTCACAGTGTGTGTCTACTCTCCCTCTGAATGAAATACTTTGCCTCCACTCCTTCTCCCAGGTTAATTTTTTTAAACCTGCTTCAGGAATCTTTTCTGGACCATTCCCCACCTTCCCCCGGTTTGGTTGAATGCCTCTGTCAGCACCTTGTGCTTACACAGGTCATAGCACTTTGTTTCCTCAGCAGACATTGGGTCTGCTATGGGTCAGGTGCTATTTCATCAAGAGCAGCCAGATTCCCACTTCGGGTACTGAATTAACCAGTGGGACTTACGAGATATATATATATATATATAATCTCGTATTATAATTGTCTTCACACTTGTTTTTTCCCCTGCTAGCTTTTGAGCTCTAGAGGGTAGGAACTATTTTTTTTATGTCTGGCTTAGCATCTCACATCTAAAAGTAGACTTGGAAAATTTTTAGTAAATGTAATAAATATTGTATTGAGTGAGTGAATTGGCAGGTTCAGTGCCTGGTTGTAGTCCGGGTCTACAGCCATTGCTTAAGTTGGATTTAAAGAGTAAAAGAAAGCTCAAATTAGAAACCATTTTACTCTTAGGCATCTTAAGTTCAAAGACTGAGACTCTCAAATGACTTACTTATTTCAACCATTTGAGAGGCTTACTCTTGGGTTCCTTAGTTCTTATTTCAGTGTACCTGATCTAAGCAAACTTAAAGGTAAAGGTGAGTCCTCAATACTTGGCTGCTGTTTCCCCTCGTTTCCTTGAGGGCATGTACATTTTCCCATACCGTGGCTGGATTTCACTTGTGATTCTTCCAGGGCACCTCGACACCTTTGCTTCGAATAGTCTGGGCTCGAATCATACTGGATGAAGCTCACAATGTTAAGAATCCCCGAGTGCAGACGTCCATGGCTGTGTGCAAGCTACAAGCCTGTGCCCGTTGGGCTGTCACTGGAACTCCCATTCAAAACAACTTATTGGATATGTATTCACTGCTGAAGTGAGTGACTTCTTGTGAGGATGTAAATGTGAGCCCTGTCCGAATCCCTTCATCATTATTTCATCCCTCATAATAAAGCTTTGGTGTGTGCCGGGTTATCTTGTGTGGGAGATGGCAAGCCTGGCAACCTTTAGAGGACAAAAGAATAAATGTTGATGAGAAAATAGCTGTTGATTGGTTGATATAGGACTTGGATTACATTCAGCCCTGATATATGCAAAAGTATAGGACAGCTTGAAGTCCAGTGAATGTTTTTGGCTACTTCTGCTTTAAAACCTATGGTCTAGGGTCAGCACTACAGTTTATTTGAATCAAACAGAAGAGAATGCTGATTTAAAAATATGTCCTTTTGGCTGAGTGCAGTGGGTCATACCTGTAATCTCCACACTTTGGAAGGCTGATGTGGGAAGATTGCTTGAAGCCAGGAGTTTAAGATTAGCCAGGGCAGTAAAATGAGACCCCACCTCTACAAAAAATAAAACAATTAGCCAGGCACAGTGGTATGTACCTGTGATCTCGGCTGCTCAGGAGGCTGAGGCAGGAGGATCGCTTGGGCCTAGGGGTTCAAGGCTGCAGTGAGCTATGATTATGCCACTGGACTCCAGCCTGGGCGGCAGAGCGAGACCTCAGTCTAAAGAAAAATAATTTAAAATAAACTACTTCTTTTTATTCGAGTCAGCCATAAGAGGATGTGAAATTTCTTTCTTAGCCTCTAAAGCTTTGGAACAAATTCTATCTGCTGATTGTATGTCTTGTGACAATGTAGGCGTTGTTAATAGGAAAACTCACATTTTTATAATGTGGTTTTGTTATTGACATATCCTTTTGATCTGTTCAGCAGAGGTTTGCTATGAAATTCACTTTTTAAAGTGATTGGATACAGATGTAACAGAAAATCTGATTTGTTTTTCATCTTATATCTGACTCTGAACCTTTACTCCCTTCTCCCCGACTTCTGCTTCCCTCCTCTGTGCCCTTCTGCCTCAACAAAAAGGTTTCTCCGTTGCTCTCCATTTGATGAATTCAGTCTGTGGAGGAGTCAGGTTGACAATGGCTCAAAGAAAGGAGGGGAACGGTTAAGTATTTTAACCAAGAGCCTTTTGCTGAGGAGAACAAAAGACCAGCTGGACTCTACTGGCAGACCTTTGGTAATCAAGTTTGTACCTGTCTCTGGGGGAGGCCAGGGCAGGAGCGTGACTGTTGTTGTCTTGGGTTGAACAGCCATCTGTGTTGCTTCAGGAGCCTCTGTGTCCCCCGTCCTCCTATGAGGAGACCCGGGTTGCAGTCCCGTGCATGCTGTCACGGCAGTCCAGTTGTACCGTGGTTGGAGCAGTCCTATGTTTAAGAAAGGGTGGAAGCTGCATTCCAGGGGTTCACTGGATCTGCAGTGTCATCTGGAGAATTTGTTCAGTAATCGCCAGTTAATTTGTAGAGCTTCATGCCAGCTTTTTCTTCTTTTATGCTTTCAGGTGATACTGCCCCAACGTAAGTTTCAGTTGCATCATTTAAAGCTTTCTGAAGATGAAGAGACTGTTTACAATGTGTTTTTTGCAAGATCAAGGTGTGTGCATTGAAGAAGCACCTTCTCACACACATTGTTTTATTTCTGTCCTTTCCTGGGAGTGAGTTGAAGGTCAAATCTCCACCAACTATATTTATGGCATTATTGATTAGGTGGCTGTCTGCATTTCATTTTTTTTTTTTTGCTCCCCCCTCCGTTTTTTTCCTTCTCCCCTCTCTAGTTGACCTCTGTCTCATACACACATTGAAGGCAAAATTTTGAACCTACTCTTCATTGGCTTCCTTGCATAGAAGTCATAGGGTGTGGTCACCGTATACTGCATCTGTCTGGTCCTCAGGGGGCGGTGCTGAATAATCATATCTCTTTGACCTTTGACCTGCCATCCAGCATCTCACTGGAACTTTAAAAAGATTGCTTTGTAATCCTTTGTGTCATCTGTTCTTTGCACTGCCTCTTGAACTCTTACCCTTCCCTGAATTCCAGATTTATTGTCTCCTATTTCGTACCTCTCATTTCCAATGTAAATATGTTTTTTTCTTCTTTCAGACCTTAGGTTTACTAGCTCATTTTAAAAAATGATTGTTTTTAAAAATAATGGTATCTTTTGTATTGTTTTTGGCCATTGCCTGCTATGAGCTTGGCGTCATTTGACAAGTCCACTTCTCTAATTGCCAAGATCCTACTGCACGCACAGTTAAGCAGGTCTTAGTGACCTTTATATATGCGTTTTTTTGTTGTTGTTGTTTTTATTAATCTGTGGCAGGTCAGCTCTGCAATCCTATCTAAAAAGACATGAAAGTAGAGGCAACCAATCTGGAAGAAGCCCTAATAATCCATTCAGTAGAGGTAAGCTGTAGGACTCTCATGAATACGTATGACTGATGAAAATGGGGATCTGGATTCAGTGAAATGCAGACGTGTGAGGTTATGAATCCTTGTCAGAGATTTGACCTTAAGTGAGACCCTCAAACCAGAGTAAAAGCTACTGATCCGCAAACCCCAGACCTGGGATTTAACTTCTTTTTAATTGTTACCTAAGTCTGCTTTATTAAAATGCTGGTAGTTCTAAAAGAAAAACCCATATTTCCTTTGGCCTAACTGGCACAGCAGTGAGTTATAACTATATTACTGAGTCTCAGATCAAACGCGGTTCAAGTAGCCCCGTGTAGTTCCTGGCTCCCTCCGTATTTCTCTGTTTCAAATCCTGTACCCTCCTGTGGCTCGCCTTCCCTCCTGGAAGTGGCGCTGGAGTTTGGGTCCTGGGAGCCTAGACGCTCTGAGGCAGCAGACTCGCCGACATCCAGCACCGTCCACATACTGTCCCAGCTGCTGAGACTCCGCCAGTGCTGCTGTCACCTTTCTTTGCTGAAGTCGGTAAGAGAAGCCCTAGCCTGCTGTCATACAGTGCCCCACGGGGGCCCCCCGAGAGGTCAGTTTCACTCTCCTCCAACTTCGATCCAGTCTGCTTGATCAAAGGAATGCTGTTTTGGTTTTTCTATTTTTGTTTTCTGGTGGGTCAGAGAAAAGGGGGCTTATTTATTTTGCTTTATCTCATATTCTTGATAATTCCTATGGCATCAAGAATAATGTATTTCTATTGTTTGTTTTGTTATAGATTAACTATTTAAGAATGGAAAATGACTATTTTCCATTCTTATTTAATGACTTATTTAAAATGACTTCTAAATAACTATTTAAGAAGCCGTTCTGTAAATACTCTGGTACTTCAGAATGTCACAAACCTAATTTAGTTCTTGGGGTTTTCTGCTTTCAGGCGGTATTGGGGTTTTGGGTTCCAGTTATAAAAACTCAGTTATACAGACTGAAAAGTTGTCTCTACACCGGATAGAGGCATATCCAAAATTAAAGAGTATTTTATTCACTTTAGAAGCTATAATATATATTCTGATTATCAACAGCTCAATGTATCCTAGCTCGGAACAGTGGAATGATTATGTCATCTGTCTGGCAGATCCATCATTTGGTTTATCCGGTGAAAAAACTTCCAAGATCACACTTTAATCAAGGTGTCTTGAAGAGTTACTGATGACAAATGCTAAGACATTTTGCTCTGTAAAGTGTTAAACCGTCAGAACATCATCAGGTAACGAGGTTTGCTGCCTTGACTCCCAACTGCTCTGTCCTTTATCTGTTCAGGCCCTGGATCCAATGGAACTGAAGGGTGAAGGTCTCGTCCTTTCCCTGGAGGAGCAGCTCAGCGCTTTGACCTTTTCAGAACTCTGCGACTCAGAGCCGTCTTCCACTGTCTCCCTCAACGGCGCCTTCTTCAAGATGGAGATTTTCGAAGACACGCGAGAGAGCACCAAGGTATTTTGTCTCCTCTGTAGCAGTAGAGGCGTCGATTCCTCACACATTTTCCTGTGTGACAGCACCTCATTTGTCCAAGTGGGAACGTCCATTTGCCAGTAGAGCTAGAGCCAGTAGATTCCAGCTGATCAGATTCTCCCTCCTGTCTTAAAGCTTCATTTATTTCACAGATAACACGAAAGCCTTATTACATAGGGGGCTTTCAGAGAGTAATTTGGGACATCCCCAGCATTGCACTGAAGCACATTTTCTGTCATGGGTCACTGGGGAGCTTGCCAGGTTTGTGCTAGGGACAGGGCCTATGCAAGTGAGCATTTTGTTTAGAGAAAGCTTAAAAGGAAAACAAAGGCTTGACTGTAGAGACAGTGTCATCCACGTGAGCGCCAGTTGCTCTGACTTGTTGAAAGGCTTCCGTGTGTGAGCTGCATTTCCTCCGTAGCCTTCTATCTTCATTAGTCATTCTGTTCGGTTTTCATCAGAGCTTTTTAAGGCAGAAACCTTCTGCGGGAAGAAGGCTGAGCTATGCTGTAACCTGAGTCCTGCCCGTCTCGAAAGTGGGGCTTGTCTCTCTCTTAGCATCTCAAGCTGCGATCGTGGGCTCAACCTTTCTTCAAGGGCTTTTTTTGGAAAAAGTGTATTAATAACTAGAAAGGAGGTCTCTTCCAGGGGAATGGCATTATTTTTTAAAAGGAATGCTGCCTTTTAATTAAAAGTTTAGAACATTTACCTAGGTCTTCACCACTAATAGCTGAGAGAAACAGAACAGCACATGTGGCCAGAACACACATGCTGGTGCCTTCAGAGTTAGCTGTCCGGCTAAAACTTATATTCCTAATCATTTGTGCTCCTCGTTTAATGAAACACCGTTCATATTTATTCACAAGTTTTCTTAGCCTATGTCCATTAATAGTTCAACCACGTAAGGTCGTTTCATGTAGGGAAGGAGGCTTCTTACTGGAATTTGACCCTGGCTCCTGGGCCGTAAATCCAGCCCACCCGCTGCAGGTTTCTCAAAACACCACTGCCGCTTTTTCATGTGGGAGTCACAGCGCCTTCCACAGTCTCAGGTTGCCAAGACACCAGGCACATCAGTGTCTCTGTTCTATTGTTAACTAAAAAAACAGATGTACCTGCTTTTCTTTCTGCTAATTTGAATGATACAGTCCTGTGACTCACTTCCTGCCTAGGCACAGAAAGTATAAGATTGGAAGGCAGTCCCATGTGGTGACCGCTAACAGCATCCTAGAATGTGGGAGCTCAGGGCACCTCAGAATTCATCTGGCCTAAGTCCTTCTTTTCACTGATGAGGAATCAGTCCCAAAGTGCTTCAGCCACATGAGGACAGAGGAAGAACTTCTGAGTATTTGTCTCCTGATGGACTTACAGCCCAGGTTTCTTCCTCCTCCAATATTCTGGGGGTGAACTCTGGGGCCCTTAGAGGCTCTTGAAAGCTTTTTCACATGAGCAGTTGAGAAGGAGCCTAGCTGCACTCCAAAGTCATGCCCCATGTGTTCTTACTGCTCCCCTGTGGACTCAAATGCACCCTAAGGGTTCTTTACCCAGGGATCCTGTTCGGAAGCTTTGACAATTGTTCCCCTGTCTGGACGGGTCCTCTTCAATGACATCTGGGGGCAGGCCACAAAGCGGGTAAAGCTGTTTCACTTTCTTCAGCAAACATTAGGAGAGGACCTTCTCTGTTTCGGCCACGTGTGTGCTCACAGCCCCTCACACACGGCCAAAACAGAGAACGTCCTCTTCTAATATTTGCTTCACTGGAGTGTAAGGAGCTCATCTACAGTATGATAAGGGCTGTGATCACAGAATCAAAAGGTGCTGTGATAGCACATGGGCAGCAGGCACCTAGCCTGTACTTTGGGGGTTGAGAGGACCTCCAAGAAGAAGTGACAAAAGGGTATTCTAGGCAGAGGGAACAGAATGGACAAGATGGGCCAAGGTGTAATTTACGGGAAGAACTTTGGTCTGATTGCTGTGTCATTTGAGGAGGGCATAGACTAACCCACAGAAGTAAGCAGAGGCTGGAGCTGCAAGGATCCGGCAAGCCGCCTTGAGGAGCTCGGCCTTTATCCTCAGTGGGAAGCTGTGCAAGGGCTTTAGCCAGAGGGGTGAAGTGACAAACTCGTATTTTAGAAAGAGCTTTCTGGCTGCAGAGAGGAGGGTGGAATAGAGACGGGTGAGGCCAAAGCACAGACGCCGTCTAGGAGCCGGCTTCGCACAGCAGGTGAGAGGAGATGGATAAGTGAACTGTTTAAACATACAATGTTGATGTAACGTTTTCCCAGATTTCATCTCTGTTGGCGGAATTGGAGGCAATTCAAAGAAATTCAGGGTCGCAAAAGAGGTAACTGCGTTTTCTCGTTATCCAAGTATTGGTCATAATTAATCGAGAAAATTTGATTTTGCTGAGAGTTAAAATCTTAGTTTTTTTAATCAAGAACTGCGAGTCATGTTCAGCATAAAGCACTGAGGTTACAGCACTTTCCTTGTGATTTCTCATTAAAATATTTGTGATGCAAATGGAAAAGGACATCCCTAGAGCATCAGGGGAAGCGAAGCATCTGAAGAAGTGTTTAAAAGTAGAGAAGCACAGAAGGAAACGCAGGGGAGGGAGGAGGCTCCAGCAGCACTGGTAATGCTCTTCTTAAGCTGGGTCCTCAGATGCAAGGAGGTTCCTTTGTCATTTGTTATACCCAACATGTGTGCTATACACCTGCATTTGTTTATGTAAAATAATATAAAAATATAAAACTCCATAAAGAAGGCATGGGGGCAGGAGGGAGCCTCAGTAGCTTGTTTGGGCTGGCACAGGAAGGGTGGTCAGTGTCCCTCTCGTGCAGGACCACAGATTTCTGGATGAGCACTAGGCCCCCAAATAAAAGAATTCCGGAGTCATTACTTTACCACTTCTGACTTCATTTAGCACGAAATAAATTGTAGAAAGGATCCAGAAATAACTGGAAGCCTTATAATCTTAAGACATGCGCTAAATGTGTGCCTTCTGCCTTAGGTAGGAGGCCTTTCTTGTCAACATTTGATAGCTAATCTTAAGAATGATGGGGGTGTCAAAGCCCCGGAGATGGGTTTGTTTAATCTATGTTAGGGTATTTTTTATTTTATTCTTTTTTCCAGTGTCATTGTCTCTCAGTGGACCAGCATGCTGAAAGTTGTAGCACTGCACCTGAAGAAGCATGGACTGACTTATGCCATCATCGATGGCTCTGTCAACCCCAAGCAGAGAATGGACTTGGTAGAGGCATTTAACCGCTCCAGAGGCCCTCAGGTACAAGCTGGTCACATCAGAGCTGCAATATTAATTGTTCTGAGTTATACAGAGAGAATTTTGTTTGTTTGATTTTTGTTTTTATTTATTTTTTTTTGAGATGGAATTTTGTTCTTGTTGCCCAGGCTGTACTGCAATAGTGCGATCTCGGCTCACCGCAACCTCTGCCTCCCGGGTTCAAGTGATTCTCCTGCCTCAGCCTCCCAAGTAGCTGGGATTACAGGATCCTGCCACCATGCCTGGCTAATTTTGTATTTTTAGTAGAGATGGGGTTTCACCATGTTGGCCAGGCTGGTCTCGAACTCCTGACCTCAGGTGATCCCCCTGCCTTGGTTTCCCAAAGTGCTAGGATTACAGGCGTGAGCCACTACGCCTGCCAATACAAAGAGAATTTTAATATGGCAACTTAAAAATATTTACAGGCTTGATTCTTCCAAGTGTTTAGAATTTGTTAGACATGTATTGGGGTATTTTTTAAAGAGCACAAATATTCTAAAAAGAATACAATATGAGGACTAAAAGGAGATTAAGAGCAGAGCTGGTTAGATGAGGACAATCTCTGTAGAGGCAACAAGCTTTGAAGGATAGGTGGAGTTTTGGTATGAGGAAATATGGAAGAAAATGAAAGAATACAGACATCTAATTATAGATAAGGATTTGGAAAGCACTGGTCGAATGATAGGCAGGAGAATTATTATAGCAATGGAGGGGTAGGGACTGAGGAAAAACATAATCTGGTTAATTGAAAGTTTATGGAGCTGACCATCCCCAGGGTCCTAAATTACAGTATTTATATATTTTGGCAGGTACTCGGTTAATTTCTGAGGTTGACTCATATACAAAATGTGATGAGATTTTTCTCAACAGTGAGACATGGGAGATAGCATTACGATGTTTAAATTTATAACAGCAGTAGGAAATTTGTAGTGCTTGTCTATATTAATCGTGGACTTAAATCTGAGACCAAGATGTGTTTCGAGACCAAGTCTGTTTAACAAAGTTAACGTTGTGTTTTCCCTTGGAAGGTAATGCTAATCTCTCTCTTGGCTGGAGGTGTTGGTCTAAACCTGACTGGAGGAAACCATCTCTTTCTTTTGGACATGCACTGGTAATGATTCTGGATTTGTCTTGAGTCGTCACAGCACAGCAAGGAGGCCAGTGGACTAGAGGGGCAGTAGGAACTGACTCCTCATGTTGATTGCTGTGTTCATATTGGCGAGATGCTTCTGTTTTTAAGTGTCGGTAGATACAGATCTAAGCAGGATGTGGGGCTAGTTGACTCCCCTGAGTTCCGAGCTAGCAGGCCTTCACATGACTACTCAAAATAGTTCATCTAACATCTGTTTCCATGGAAACTGGGAGCACTAGCTTCTCTTCACGAGTTAATGTTGCTAAGAGTTAACATTGCTCAGTTTTACCTCTTCTCCAGAATACCGTGTTCCAGACATATTTGCTGGGATCCAGGGAAATTTCAACCTTCGCAAAGAAGGAGAAGCTTTATTCCAAAAGGAAAAGGAATAGCGGTTTTCTAATTATGTTAGAAATAGACTTAATACCTCACCCTTGAATTCATTTATGTAGTAGTGTACAGCCACATCTTTCCGTGGCTACGAAATGAATGAGTTAGTGTGTAGCTACCAGAAAAATCTCATAATGAGTACCAGTTTCTGGTTTTCCAGTTACGCCAATCAAAGACTGCTGCACCAGGCACTGTTGCTGGGGACTGTCACTGATCCAGTTCTCCAGACAGCCCCGATTGGTACACACAGGTCAACCTGTTATCTGGCACCAGCTTGTCTTAGGCCAGTATAGCCTAGGCTAGGGGTCAACAGATCTTTTTTCTTGCAGGCATTGCAGCCCACATAGTTCTCTGTCACAGGATGTGTGTGTTTTGTTTTGTTTTGTTTTGCTTTGCTTTGTTTTCTTAAATCCCTTTAAAATGTAATAATCAAGCTACAAAAACAAGCTGTGGGCTGGATTTGGCCCATGGGCCATAGTTTGCCACTTCTGATCTAGTGCATCAGTTCCTTTGAGCTTTACCTGTCTTCTAACAGGAATCCATCACTTGAAGATCAAGCTTGTGACCGAATTTACCGAGTCGGGCAGCAGAAAGATGTTGTCATACACAGGTAAGTAATGGTCCCCAGGACCCTGGACCCTTCTCAACTTCTACTTTGAGAAAGTCTTTCTTGGGTAGCGTCTTAATAAAATGTAAAGCATCTGGTGATGACGTTACTAATGAAGCTCCTGCGGCATACCCTCAGGCAAACCACAGTCAGAAATTTAAGTAAGTCTGAAGTTGGTCACTGAAAAAGCAGGGCAAGCTTGTGCATGCGGCGAGGGCAGTCCATGAAAGGACCTCCGCTCTCTTATTTTGCTTTTTAACTTTTATTTTGACATAATTTCAGACATACAGAAAAGGTGCAAGAATAGTACCAAAAAGTTCCCATATTCTGTGTGCATGTGGATATAAACATTTTTCTGGACCACTTGAGAACAAGTTATAGACCAGATACTCCTTTGTCCCTAAGTAGTTAAGTGTACATTTCTTAAAATTAAGGGAATTCTCTTATATAACCACAATACAATGATCAAAATCAGGCTATTAAAATTAACAAAACACTACTATCTGATCTACAGATCTTACTCAATGTCACTTGTCCCAGTGATGTCCTACAAAGCAAAAAAGAATCCCAGATCCTGGCAGCATGCAGTGGTCATAAGTTTGTCTCCTTTGATCTGGAGCAGTACCTCAGTCTTTGTGTTTTAATGACAATGGCATTTTGATGAGCATGAACCAGTTATTTTGCAAAATGTCTCCTATTTTGGACCCCCTTGTCTTTAAAAACAACAAAACCTGCCTTCATGCAACCAGTTCCCTCTCACAGTGGCCGTTTTTCTCCCTCCCTTTCATGACCAGGTTTCCTGAAGAATTAGGAGTCACTGCCTGCCTTCACTTGATTACTTCCCGTTCAGTCCTCGGCCTTTGCAAACTGCCTTTTACCCGTTGCTGCCCTGAAATTGCTCTTGCTAAAGGGCACCAGTGACTTCCAGACTTTGCCAAATATAGTGATTATGATGGTCTTCCTGTTCTTAGCTCTCTTCTCCGCTCATTCTGTACACTCCTTCCTTTATAAATTCTATCCACTCCAGTAAGCCCAAAATCTGTAGCTTAGTTCCAAGGTCTCCTAAACTTCAGACCTGAACATCACAGCCCCTGCTGAATATCTGAATCCGAGTGTCCACATACTCATCTGTTATTCCTTCTTTTATTCATTGTTCATTTGAGCATTCAGCTCATAAAACATACCTTTTGCGCACCCACTATGTAGCAAGTACAACTACATGTTTCAGGTACTCAAGTGTTACAAATCAAAATTGATTTTTTTCTTCCTACCACCTAAAATCTGCTATTCTTCTGTAGTCATTGTCTGTGAATAGTATTCCTGTTTACCTAATTATCTAGCTGGAAACTAGACCTCCTACCTTTCTCACTTTTCCACATACCAAGTCCTTTAGTTGTATTTTCTAAATGTTTCTGACAACCATTTCTTCCTTCCCATGCCCACTGCCAGGTCCTGCTTTCCCACTCAGCTACCTCCGTCCTCTGCATCACCAGCAAACGGCTCTTCCTAACTGATCAGTCTGATTGTGTCATCCACTCATATTCTCCAGTAGCTCTCCCCTCCCATAGGATCAAATCAGAATGTCTTAGCATGACATGCACCACCACCTGTGATCTGGCTCTGCCAGCCTCTTGAGCTTTTGCCGTTGTGGATAACATGGTCAGTGTGAACTTCCTTCACTAAACCATGCTCTGAAACTCAAGCCAGGTTTTGCACGTGTTCTCTTTCCCCGGGGTGCTCTCCTCACTGCTCTCTCTGGCAAACCCTTGCCCAACATACAAGTCACAAATTAAGAGTTCACTCTTTAATGGAGCTTTCCCTGACTACCCTGGACACGTCTCCTTTTCCTCCTTTTGCACACTCCACATACTTCTGTTGTAGCACTTACCAGGTCACATTATTATTAATTTTCACGCCTGTCTCACTTGTGTTCTGCTTCAGAACAAGGCCATATTCGTCTCTCTGTCCCCACAGCTAGCATGGTACAGTGAGTGCTTAATCGGACTTTTGAATGAGTGAATAAACGACAACAGTGACAATAGATACTCTACTTAAAGTAGCAGAAATCTGATAACCTTTGAGGCCTATGGACTTACCAAGGTAGAACTTTTTGGTGAAAGCAGGATCTCTATGCTTTTTTGGATTGGGATATCTTTTGCTTATTTTGGCTTTTTTTCAATTACCTTAGCTTCAGCACATATTAAAATGTCAGTGTGAGTCACATCCTGTCCAATGGACATATATCTAGTCAAGGTTGCTTAGATCCCTCAGACAGGGAGGTTCTTAACTGGATCTAAGAAGACTTAAAGGAAAAGGCCTCATTAAAAACTAAAGTGCCATAAAAGCTGAGTATGTTGTTAGACGTGCTGCTTTGAGTTTTTGACAGTTTCCTTATTTATTTGTTTGTTTTTAGATTTGTTTGTGAGGGAACAGTAGAAGAAAAGATCTTACAGCTCCAAGAAAAAAAGAAAGATTTGGCCAAACGAGTTCTATCGGGGTCTGGAGAGTCTGTCACCAAGCTCACCTTGGCTGACCTCAGAGTCCTTTTTGGCATCTAAGCTCCCGTGGATAAGGGCTCAGAAAACCACCATTGCCGGTTTGTATTAGGATCTGGGATAACAGCCTAACCATGAGCCTCACTCTGTTGTTTGCATTTCAGTTCACTGTCAAGCCTTTCACCTTCCTCAAAATGAGGCATAATCTTATCCCTAGAATTGAGGAGGGGTTATGTTAACCAATTAAGTTAACCAATTAATAGGTCAATTTATTTAATGTGTGGTATGGAAACTGGTTGTTTTTTATTTAAAATGTTTCAGAGTTGGATAATTTTGGAAAACAACTCTGGCAAAATTGTACATAAGCTTCAGTAAAATTCAAAAAGCAGGGCAGGCGTGGTGACTCATGCCTGTAATCCCAACACTTTGGGAGGCCGAGGCAGGAGGACGGCTTGAAGCCCAGGAGTGCAAGACCAGCCTGGGCAACATAGTAAGACCCCATCTCTACGAAGAATAAAATATTAGCTAGGCCTGGTAGTGCCTAGCTACTTGGGAGGCTGAGGCAGGATTCCTTGAGCCCAGGAGGTTGAGGTTGCAGTGAATTGTGATTGCACCAGTGTATTCCAGCCTGGGCAATAAGGTGAGACCCTGTCTCAAAAAAAAAGAAAAAAAAAAAAGCTAGTAAAGTTCTGTGCTACCTTTGTCTTCCTACCTGATGATGGGAGAACCACTGTTATTGCTTTCTGTAACACAGGCTCCATCCTCTCTTCATCTCTTCTTGCCAATGATGTTGCTCCCGTAACCATCTTTTTGTGGGTGGACCAGAGAGTCGATCCCTGCAGCCAGCCATCTCTGCACTTCTCTCAGTGCACACAGTTGTTCCTCTCAGAAAGGATCAAGGAGATGCTTTGTACATAAACAGATACTGACTATCCGTATCATTAGATCATTTAGTGTCAGTCTATCATTTCATATTTGCATCGCCGTATCAATGTAGCGTTGTGTATCACTCAGTCATTTAATGGTTTCCACCATATCATTTAGTGGTGTATCCTTTGGTTCACTGTATCATTTAGTATTTCGATTATGGTATTTCTACTATATGTATAATAGAATGTAATATATGTGTCATTTTTAATAGTATTTGTATTTTTACAAATTTACAGTATTTGTAGCATTTAGTATCATTATTTCATTTAGTATTTGGTACAATCTAATAAATACTAATCCAGTCCAATACTAATCCAATCCAATATTAATAATCGTATTGGTACAATCCAATACTAATAGTAGTATTGATACAATCTAATAAATAATGTGTTTGACAGTGTAGCAGAAATAATGTTACGTGTTCACTAAGCCCGTTTTCTTTTCCTCTGGGCACCCAGAGAGACTGTATTTCCATCTTTGCTGCAGTTTGATGGGGTCCATATTACTGAGTTCTAGTCAACGGACTGTGGAGAAAAGTGATGTAAGTCACTTCTAGTCTGCCCTCTACAACGTTATAAAAGATTATTCATGCTGTTTCTTCCCTCCTCGGCCTCCGGGGTGCAAAGGAACTGATGGAAGATTACAAGGCCCTAGGGAAGGGTGAAGCCACTAGCTCAGTTCTTAGCCTGGTTTTTGGCCACCAGCCCTTCTATTAGACTAGTAAAGCCTCAGTCCCTGGGTGACTTCCCCATGTGCCCTCCCTTGCCCAGCTCACCTACACTGGGCTATGACGTGATCACAGAATCTGTTTTTTTTTTTTTTTAAGCCACTGAGATTTTTGTGTTGTTCATATAGTAGTTTGTACCCTAATACAAACACTTGAGACTTTTACACTTCAGGAAATCATTCATATTTCCTTCTTCTCATTAGCAGTTGTTCAAAAAACACTTACTCTGCTAATTTCTGCTAGAAAGAATCATAGTTCTTCCTACATAGAAACATTTCTCTCCTTTGAGTTAGGAAACAAGACCCTATGTTAACCCAGTCACAGTGGGGACTGAGGCACTCAGAGCCTGCTGAAGCAGAGGTTTTCTGTAAGCACAAGATCTAAAGGCTTACAAAGGTGAAGACAGTGGCCTGGTGGGAAGAATTCTGGTCTCGAACTAAGACTTGACTCTAGTTCTAGGTTCATCTTAGCTGGGCGTGTAACCTTGAAAAAAAATCATCACTTCCTCTACATTCTGATTCCTCATTTGTAAGGTGCGCAGTTTTCAGAACTCAGCAGCGACAAGGTTCCTGATGAAATCAAGAAGCAGGCCAGGCACGGTGGCTCACACCTGTAATCCCAGCACTTTGGGAGGCCGAGGCGGTTGGACCACCTACGATCAGGAGTTTGAGACCAGCCTGACCAACATGGAGAAACCCCATCTCAACTTAAAAAAAAAATATATATATATATATATTTAGCCGAGCATGGTGGCGCATGCCTGTAATCCCAGCTACTAGGGAGGCTGAGGCAGGAGAATCACTTGAACCCAGGAGGTGAGCTGAGATTGTGCCATTGCACTCCAGCCTGGGCAACAAGAGCAAAACTCCGAGTGAAAAAAAATTCAAGAAGCAAAGGAAGTAATACTGCCTTTTTGAAGTTTTGCTATAAGATCAATACACCAAGGTAGAGATTGAATCACCTGAGAAGCAGTGGCTCCCTGGCCAGCAAGAATGTACAAACCTGGCTCTGCCATTTGCTGACTGATACTAGGCAAGTTGCAGATTCCTCGGACATCTCAATCCTTTCATCTGTAAAATGTGTGGATTAGCATATATCTCATGCTCCACTGGGAATTTCATAGCATAACTATTTCATGATACATAAACTATATCATGTTTGACCAGATAGATCAGTAATGTCAGCCAGAAGGTATCAGATGAACATTGTGAGTGTCCAGTCCAGCACTGTTTAGGGGAGAGGAATTCTTTCAGGTTCAAGCATTCTGACTTTTAGTTTGGAGAGGGATACAGGGATTGTAACCTACAATCTTATTGAGGCCACTGACAAGTAATCGACTCTAAGATAGATGCCTCCTGGTATTTGAAAATAGCTTCTCTAATTTTCCTTGTAAGCAAGCAGAGCAACCTAGTTATGTCTTGGGTAGGTGTTCTCATAACCGTGAGATGTGGATGCAGAAAAAAAATGGAACCACTGCCTTAATGGAATGGAGCATACCAAACATGCATTCTTAAATCCTAGTGCTGGGATGGAAATGTCTCATGAATTAACAGAATTGGCATTCTGATACTCATCTATCTATCTCCGGCTCATATTCATTTTAGTGTAAATCATTTCTCAAAGTCTAGGTATGACAGGGTGGGCCTTTGCACCTTCTAGCAGTGGGCAGCATCCCACGGCATAGTGGCCTAACTGGTACCACACTGTGAGTCTGGCCCGCGTCAGCCAGCCTTCCTTCGTGTCACACTATTGCGGCTGGATTTGCTTTTACATCTGCCTGTCGCACCCGACTTGGGCATGGATGATATGAGGTAACAAACGCTTTGAAAACCATGAAGAGCCACACAAGTGCTAGTGTTAGTGCTGTGAGACAAGGTGTGGGAACACGGGCGCAAGCAGCAGCAGGGGTGCAGCTTAGAGTCAGATGGTGAACCGAATGTATGTCACCAAAGTGCAACATCCCTGAGCCCCCGGTATCTAAGGTATTTCTTACCCAACAGAACTGACTTCATGGAAGGTTTGTAGTTTGACGTTGCTTTAGTCACACTGATCAAATAGGAGTATCATGCATGCCACAGCTAGGCAGAGTCCTGGGCCCTTGAAAAACCTCCTCAATGACTCCTACTGCAGGCCCAGTGCGGTGGCTCACGCCTATAATCCCATCACTTTGGGAGGCCGAGGCAAGCAGATCACTTGAGGCTAGGAGTTTGAGACCAGCCTGGCCAACATGGCAAAACCCCATCTCTACTGAAAATACAAAAATTAGCTAGGCATGATGTTGGGCACCTGTAATCGCAGCTACTGGGGAGGTTGAGGCAGGAGAATCACTAGAACTCGGGAGGTGGAGGTTGCAGTGAGCTGAGATTACACCATGGCAGCCTGGGCCACAGAGCAAGGCTCTGTCTCTAAAAAAAACAAAAATAAAATTAAAAAAAAAAGACTCCTGTTGCCATGCAATCATTATAAATAGCATTAGGTTGAATTCTCTCTTTATGGGACATGACCTCTTTTTCTGGTGATTCTGTGAGTGATCTAGTGTGGCAGTTTGTGAAACTGAATTGTTTCCTTGTTCTGATTGTCTGGTGCTCAATGAAATAGCTTTTAGCAGGGCTCAAAGGTCAAGTCAGATTCTCCTGCACTAATAGGATAAGCATGGAGACACCAGTGCTCAATGTGGCCTCTGGTTGTCTGAAATTTCGCTATCTGCTATAATACCTTGAAAGAATTAGGTTTGCAAAATGGGCTATTGTGCTGCTATCTGTTATATAACATCTAGCCTGAGGAAAGGGCAGAAAAAATTTAAAAGCACATCTGTAGGCACAAAGATAATTATAATAGAAATTCAGAATTCCTAGGCATATGGCCTAGAATAAAATGTTTTCGTAACTAAAAATGAAATCAGGGTCAGTTATAATACAAAGTACCACAGAAGTCAGTAGCTAGAGGATGGAGATGGATATGAGAAAAAAAAAAAAAAAAAAAAAAAAAAGCAAAACCCAGGGAGGGAACCAGGGAGACAGATGTGCAGCTACACAATGTTTTTTACTCTCTTGAGTTCTTATCCAGATTCCATAGCTAAGTCCAAAGGTATGGATAGGAAGAGACTACATAAGAAAGGAAGGATGAGAGTATTTTCTTACTTATTCATACGTCAATTCAGAAATGCATGTTGAAGACTTTCTATATGCCAGGCACTGCTGGGCACTGGAAATATAAAATAAGCAAACCTGAAAACCCATCCTGCCCTCCTGAGATAGCATCTGAGGGAGACAGGCATTAATCAGATAACCCCGTGTGGCTGAAAGCAGCCTTGATGCTGAGTGAGTGCTACAAGAGAGGACTGTGCAGCTGGGAGGGCTGCTAACACGATTTGACCTAGGCAGGGAGGATCTGAGGAAGTGATCAAAGAGTTCAAATCAGTATGTAGACGCTAACAAGGCAGAGAGAGATGCCTCTTCCTATACTGTATCCTGCTAATTAGTATCCACTTCATTGGACCACCTCTTTCCGGAGCCAAACCTACCACACAGCTATACAGTCTAGAGGAAAGTTGAGCAACGACTGCATTTTGGACATTAGAGTATGGGTGGGCTGACAGGTATGTGTGTGTTTATTATCCAAGACAGCCAAGGTGTTTATCCTGTTACAACATCCCAGAGGACTGAGGCTCTAATTTGTGGCTCTTCTTTCTTACCTGTAACACCAGAGGCATAACTTACATCATAATGCTGCATCTTGTTGATGCTTCAATGCTCACAATTCAGTGGTGATTTCTGAAGCACGCTGGGGACCGTTCCTAAATCCTCCCACTCTTTTTTGCCTCACCTTGGAGTCTTGGGCTCTTGATCACTGACTCTGCCGATCTTTCAGCAGGCAAGGCAGCTGAATTAAATTGGGTTTGTACTCCATTGTAAGTGCATGCATGAAGCATCACCCCCCAACACCCACGCATAAACTTCAAATATTTGTAACAGAATTGTTACCATTAATATTGCTTAAAGGCTAACACATCAGCTAGAACCTAGATGTCTTATGGAAATTTTCTATTGCAATGTTAATTCATCTACATAAAGTTGTCCGATCACTGAAACCACCTCCAACTGAAACAAATGGTAAGCTTTTTGTTCTCAATTCTGAAATTGTATTCATTAAAAGACACATGGGGAAAGATGATATGATACAATGGCTTCTTCACGGCAAGCAGTTCCCTAGATGGATGAGGTAATTGGAAAATTCAAGGCTGGTCTGAGGTTCATATAATTTATCCAACAGGCTTGAGATAAGGCTGATTTTTTCCCAAGTGGTATTCATTTAAATGACAAATACTGGGGTTTGGGAGAAGGGAAGTTTGGTTTGTAAAAGCAGATACCAAGGAGATCCAAACTAAAAATTACCAATCAGATCTTTATTCACTGATATACTATTAAGTCTCTACTATGTGCCAGGAATTGTCCTACAAGGGAACAGTATGGTAGTTTAAAAATATCAAATCCCTGCCCTCACAGAGCTTACAATCTAGTACGAGAGGACAGACAACGAACAGAATATACATGTGTTGGCCCAGCACTTTGGGAGGCTGAGGTGGCCAGAGTTTGAGACCAGCCTGGGTACCATGGCAAAACCCCATCTCTACAAAAAAATGCAAAAAATTCACCGGACATGGTGGGGTGTGCCTATGGTTCTAGATATTTCAGAGGCTGAGGTGGGAGAATCACTTGAACCTAGGGAGGCAGAGGCTGCAGTGAGCTGAGATTGTACCACTGCACTCTAGCCTGGGCAACAGAGAGACTCTGTCTCCAAATTGTGTGTGTGTGTGTGTGTGTGTATGCATGTATGTACACATATAAATATATATATGTGTGTGTGTATGCATATATATGTGTGTGGGGGGTGTGTGGGTGGGTGTGTATATGTGTGTGTGTATGCATGTATATACACATAAATATATGTGTGTGTGTGTGTATATATATATATACACACTTGGAGAGTTTAAGGAGCACCAGGCAGGACAGTTTGGCTGGAATAGGGTGATGGAAGCAGATAGGTAGGCAGTAAGGGCAGGGATCCAGATCATGCGGGGTCTTACATGCTGATGCAAAGACTCACTTTTCTAAGATGTGACACTAATGGGCAGTGGTGAGCAAAAGAGTGACAAGCTGACATATTTTAAAAGATTTAAAAATACATAAAAATGTATAAAAATCTTTTAAAAGATTTCTGTGATATTGGGTGGTCAAAAAAAAGATAAAGATTGGGAACTGACCACTGGATTCTGTAACCTGGAGTTTACCGGTAACCTTGACAAGAGCTATTTCAGTGGAGTCTTCGGGATGACAGACTGGATTAGATTTCATAGAGAATGAGAGAGAAACTAGAGATACCAAACAATTCTTTCGAGGTGCTTTTAAAGAGAAGTAGAAAAGTGGAGAGGTTGCTAAGGGGGATGTGAAATTGTTATGGACTGAGTTGTACTCCCCAAAACTCAGTCCTAACACCCAATGCGACTATATTTGGAGAAAGACCCTTTAAGGAGGTGATTAAGGTTAAACAGCATCTTGTGGATGGGATCCTAATCCAATAGGACTGGTGTCCTTATGTGAAGAGATACCTGGAGCACATGCACACAGGAGAACGTCATGTGGAAACAAGGCTGCCATCTGCAAGCCAAGGACAGAGTCCTCACCAGAAGGAACCCTGCCAGCACCTAGGTGTTGGACTTCCAGACTCCAGTACTATGAGAAAGCTAATTTCTGTTGTTTAATCCACCCAGTCCGTGGTATTGTTATGGCAGCCCTAGCCAACTAATACAAAAGGGAAATTTGTATTTTAAGATGGGAATATTGCATCATGATTATTTTCTGAAGTAAGCAGTCCAGTAAAAGGGAAATTACTAGAGCTGTGTTCCTGGGAAGTAGTTACAGAATGGGATTTAGTACACAATAGAAATTGGCTCTTGATAAGAATTTAGGTAGATGTGTACATGTGGTAGGGAGGCTAGAGAAATTCTCCTCTGAATCTGAAATATTCCTGGCAAGGTCACTAGTGCAGAGTAGAGGTGGGGTAGTAATTAGAGTTAGAGGGAAAAAAAGTATGAATTGTCTAGAAGCGTGGGAGAATAAATGAACTGGGGACATGTTTCAGGCTACTGGGCAATGCTAAGAGCCCACTGAAATTAGTGCTCATAAATTTAAAGTAAGACTAATCATGCTTTTGTTGTTTTGCAGGATCATTCAGTTAGGTTACATGGAAGATTGGATCTAACTTGGATTGGAGTTACGCCAGGCAAGAATGACAGAGACTATGCAATAGAGTGATGATTGTGCTGGTCTGTAGAATCTAAGTTGGGAAGGACCTGAGGTGGGTGAGGAACAACAGGAAGGTGGCAGAATCACTGCATTGTAGGTTCCAAGGACGTAGAAGAATTAGTAGTCAGTGGGTGAGCTGGAGGTTGTGGTTGCAGGATGCTTGAAATTGAGACTATGCAGAGGGTGTGGTTGGAATCAAGACCTAGGGTATGTAAGTAGGGAAAAAATAACATTGGGGAAATGGTCACTGAACTAAGAAATCTATGTAGACAGTGAGTTTTCTCAAGATTGATAAGGAGTTGTACCGGAGTCAGAGCAAGCTTGATGCTGTAATCTTCAAGGAATGAGGGGGAGCAGTAGATGGCTGAACCGTGGAGGAATAGCAGGCTGCATAGCTGAAAGGCATGAGCTTCAAGGCTGGCCATTTTCAGAAAAAAAGTATGGCTAATGCTGTAGAACAGGGTTTCTCAACAGCAGAACCACTGACATTTTGAACTAAATACTTCTTTGTCTCAGGAAGCTGTCCTGAGCATTGTAAAATGACTAGCAGCATCACTGACCTTTACCCAAGAGATGTTAGTAGCACCTTGCCCCACTAGTGGCAACTAAATATGTCGCTGAGACTTTGCCAGATGTCCTCTTGGGGGCAAAGTCACTCCTGGTTAAGAACCACTCATCTTGGCCTTGCACAGTGGCTCACGCTTGTAATCCCAGCACTTTGGAGGCCAAGGTGGGTGGATCATGAAGTCAGGAGTTTGAGACCAGCCAGGCCAACCTGGTGAAACCCCATCTCTACTAAAAATACAAAAATTAGCCAGGTGTGGTGGCATGTGCCTGTAATCCCAGCTTACTTTTAGGGGGCTGAGGCAGGAGAATTGCTTGAACCTGGGAGGCAGAGGTTGCAGTGAGCCGAGATTGTGCCACTGCACTCCAGCCTGGGCCACAGAGCAAGACACACACACTCTCTCTCTCACACACACACTCAAAGCAGCATTGATAAGCTAAAAGGACATACATTTCTGGGCCAAGTGACAGAAGGATTGAGGAAGAGCAAATAGCTAATAATTTGAGAGGATGACAGGGGCAGGAATGTGTTTTGAGAAGATCACAAAGAGGCTGAAGGGAATGTTTCCAGAAAAGGGTGAAAATAGAGAATATCTTAGTATTTATGGCTACAATGTAGCCCATGTCTGTTGGCCTCAAGGGGGAAATGTATTCCACCATGATCTGCCAGTCATCATCCAATTATTTCATTTCCTTTGCCTGACCCAATTCACCATTCAAATGAGTCATCCACTTCTTAAGGGATCTTACAATGTAGATTTCAATAATTATATTTAATACATGCTAAGTTTTTGGCTCTATAAGAAATCAAGTCTCAGAACAAAATATATAGAGTGAAGACCTTGGCAGGGCTGAGGCACTAGTGCTGGGTACTTCCCCTCCCCAGAATTCTCTAGCAGCTAAGAAGGCACACTACGAGTGAAGGCACAGTAAGAGTCAAAGCTTCTAGTTAACGATCCAGGTATAGAGACAAAGGTGAAAACTACTCCAAAGAGTACTCGACTGAAAAACAGATGTTAGAAGCCTAAAGGTATCTAGATTTTTCTGTCATGAGTAGAACAGCAATAAATGTGTGAGGTTCTATTTCAACACCAGTATGCCCTTGACCAAAGAGTAATCTTTCAGGCTTTGGGGGAGAAGATTGACATGGCGTAGAGAAGGAGGGGGACACTCACCAAAACAAGACCACATTATCACAATCACAAAACATGTACCAGTAAATCCACTGAACGTCCACCGCTAACAAAAAGTGGACAGGATGAAAGGAAGCTTTTAATCTCTAGGGGAAATATATAATAATGTGTAGCTCAGAGAAAAATAAAAAAGGTTATATCAGAAAATAAGTAACTAAACTACCCCCATGACCCTTCAGTTCCAATGGAATAGATACCTCCGTACTGTACAAAATGAAAAGGAGCATCCTGTGGTAGAGAAAGAACGTTGCTAACCTACTTTTAAGAGAAACGTAGAGGTGGTCTTTTGTGCTCAACCATCCACAAGTACCATCAGTGAATAACAAAAGAGCACTTGAACTCCAGTGTAAGATAAGGCACTTTGTTTTTATCAGTCTCTTTAGAATGAAGGAAGGTCTGGGTCCTCTGGAAACCTGAAGTGGTGTGACTGCAGCTTTAACCGGCTGAGCACAAACTCATCAGAGTGCCACAGTCCTAAGTAGACCCCTCGGTGCGCTCTGCCCACCTGTCCACGTGCATTCAGACTTCTCATTAAACTTCCCACAGCATGACCAGTGGGGATGACCTGGGTGGCCTTTGTGTCCATGGCCACAGCCTAGGTACCCACCTGCGAGGAAAGGAAAAAAATCGACCATTAGAGTGGAGTCCAGCAGTCACCATGGAAATGAGACCTCCTGAAAACATGCAGATTCCTGGGAGTGAAAATACCTAAGAAAATCTTGGCAAGACAAACAAGCCATCTGCCTGCTCTGCAGTCAGGAGGACCCTCAGAATTGATCACAGCAAATCAACTCATGTGAGCCAGAATTCTAAGACTGCTGTAGTGATAACAGCACCTGAAGGAGGCAAACTAGTTTGTACATTAACTAAAATAAATTGGTTTGGACTTTAACTCTAAAACCCTTGAAATGAAGAAGGGTAGGTTGGTGAACATAAAGAGTAGATCCTGAAGTGTTTATACAGAAGGATACAAAGCCTTTATTATGGCCCATTATTAGAGTGAACCCAATAGAAAAATTTTTTTAGAAAAGTATTAGATCCCTTACCTACACTGACTCCGCTCTTTCCCTGCCCCTAAAAGACCTGACCTTGTTCAGTTGGTTTAATCGTCCACTCCTCCATCCATGCCTCCTTTAGAATTTATTTCAGGTTTTAAAAGGAGTAAGATGGGTCCACAGTTCTCACACTGCTCAGGCTGCTGGAAAGGGACAGACAAAATGAGAATCCTACAGAGCAGCGCAGGGCTCACAGGAGCTGTACCAAGCGGATCTCAGCTTTTATGCCTGCTATTTCCACTCAGAACAAGGAAGCTTTAAGTGAAACTTTTACAACAGTGGTGTCTCTACAATCACAGACTACTTCCTGGAAGCAGAGCCCAAGTCCAAATGTCTAGTGGCGGTGTGGTAGGGGAGGGTCTGTCGCTGTATTCCCACTGCTGGCAGAAAGGCCCAGAGGGTAGTGCTTTCTCCTTACCTGGCATGGTGCCTCCACAGGCACAGCGAGCGGTTTTCTGGCCTCCACTGGAGCAGAAGGTGCAGCAGTGAAACACGCCTGGGTGTGGGCGGTGCTTTCTCCTCACAGTCACAGTGAATGGTGAGCCCTTCAGCGTTCAGACCAAGAGCAAAGAACAGCACCTTATGAGTTACAGGATGTGGGAGCATCACTATGTGCTAAACAGAGTCAGGCACAGGGCCTGCCCTTTGAGGCACGATGACAGCAGGAGAGAAACAGATTAGAGGACAAGGACCCTGCTCAGCTGAGAGGGTGCAGATACAGATGCAGTGGAAGCATCACAGAGTCTATGCAGCCCTCCTACCATGCTTTTCACCACGATGCTAATTACTCAACGTAGGTACTGATTTATTCCATGTGGCTGAACCTGCTGAACACTGACAGGAGTCGCAGAGTCGCCTCCATTTTCAGTGACATCTGTATTAGCTGGGGACTGTTCTGCAAGATGGCAGGAAAAGCAGAAGCCCATGCTACAGAAAGCTTAAGCTTTTCTTAATGGATTCTGCCTCTATCCTTGTATGGAGTTTGAGTATCTAGGTCATTCAATACATTAGTAATCTCAGACTGACTTTTCTCTGGGACTCTCAATCTCGATTCTTAAGGAACCTCAGGGTAATAAGTAGAATGTCGCAACCGCAAACATCCTGTGGTCCCTTCTCCAATTTCTCAGCCATGTGCCTCTCCTCACATACCAAGCTAGCCTCTTTCTTTCTGTCCGGGATGTGACTTACCTGTTTACTCACCCACTTACTCTGGGACTGAAGACATAGGGAAAGGAGAAAGGTTAAATCTGCACAGCGAATAATTCTCAAATTAGTAACTCCCATCTGCCTCCTTTCCTTTCAGGATAACTTTCATTCTCTAATTTATATCCCCTGTTAAACACAAAATATTTATTTTTTTTAAAGATGGGATCTCACTGTCTCTCCAGGCTGGAGTGCCCTGGCACAACCATAGCCCACGGCAGCCTTGAGCTCCTGGGCTCAGATGATACCCCAAGTAGGTGGGATTGCAGGTGCACACCATCATGCCCAATTTAAATATTTAATAAGCTGCAATGTGCCTGTCCTTATGTGAGAGCCACGTAGTTTGATAAAACGCAAAGCAGAGAGCCCAGCACCTTAGAAGTCTCAGATCTTAAAGACTTTACAATCCAGTTAAAAAACAACTTGGCATTTCAAAGAAGTAGGTTCGAATTCCTATTTTGCTACATTTCCTGTGCACTGTAGCAAGTTTGGTCTCTCAGTCTAATTGGACAACGATCCCTGTGCCTGAGTAGTTCTGAAGAAAATTGAAATAATGTATGTAAAAACACATAGCCTGTTCCTGACATAGCATACTAGGTAAACAATAAATGGCTATTAAATATGCGTGTTCCTAAGTCCACAAACCATAAAGCTAACATACCATGATGCTGTATGGTATTTTCTCGTCCCCGTCAAGTGTGGGTTTCTGTGGAGGGAAACCTCTACGACAGTGTCAGCAGAGAGATTCCGCTGGACCTGTGAGTGTCACCCAATTTTTAAAAACTCATAATCTCTAAAGCAGAAGGTGCTCTACTTGTTTGTGTTACACTTGTTTGTAGTAACCATGGTAACATAACTTGTTTGGTATATTTGTTTGTTTATGGTAACCACAGTAACAGAAAAACCTCTATGTAAAACAGAGTAGAAAATGACATGGGCAGATGGTTAGGCAGAGAGATCAGTTGTGAGGAGGGGGCATAACCCTCCCAACTGTGTTCATGTCCAGTCTGGACAAAGCAGGAAAACCCTGAGCTAGATCCTATTTTTTTGAATATGCATGGTTGTCTGCTGGCAGATCACCTCCTGTGATCAAGACATCATCTCCGTATTAAGAATCCTAAGAAACCACCTGGGAGAAGGATAAACTATAAGCATAACTGCCAGGAAGTGACACAGAGATAGAGGGTTCTTACGGTCCACAGCATCCTCTAAGAAGAGGAGTAGCAAAATCTAGGCTGTTTCTAAAGTGAAGAAGAATACCAAGGGATTCTATTCAGTCTCTCTGTATAGAATGTCTCCAGATCCTAAGACAGTAGCACCCAGAGGACCAGGGAGAAGGGAGCTCAGGGAGGCACGTGCACCAGTCTTACCTGTACATGCTGCTCCTTGACGCAGACCCACACAGTATAGACACCAGGTTCCTTGGGGGTGTAGGAAATGTAGTATGTCCCATCCCTGTTATCCTGGACCATCGTTCTGACTGGGCTAAATGGAGATAAGAGCCAAAAAACACCACTCACTCCCACAAGCCAGCTTCAGTTGCTACTATTTCAGAATGTAAACTCTACACCATTCCATTCATTATGAATGTTAAAGCACCCAAACAGGGTGCTTCTTTCATTTGCTTCACAAGTTAATTATACAACAGAAGGTAAACAGCATAGATTCCAATTTAGCCTGATATTCAGAGAAATTCCTTGAATACATTATTGTGTCCTTTTCAACTGGCTTCTGTTGAACCGTCTTGCTCTGCTATCCCTCCTCCATACTCCAATTCCAGAGAAATACAAACATGCTCCAGGCAGATTTAGTAGCAAAGGGAGGCTGAATTTTGGAAGGGGTACCATTCAGCCTAACCATAGAAGATTTTTCAATCTATTCTACAGCTTGAGATGAAAATAATCTGAGGGGCGGCAGGTTTGAGAGAGAACTGAATACAAAACCCACACAAGAAAACACATCTGGTCATACAACATTTCTTCCATAGCATGATGGGGAGGTAAGATGTAACCACTGAGTTATACTCCAGTATCTTTTTTTTGAGCTGGGATCTTGCTCTGTCGCCCAGGCTGGAGTGTAGTGGCGCAACCACGGCTCACTGCAACCTCATCCTCCTGGGCTCAAGGGATCCTCCCATCTCAGCCTCCTGAATAGCTGGGATTATAAGTGCATGCCACTATGCCCAGCTATTTTTTTTTTTTTTCAATTTTGTAGAGACGGGGTCTCCCTAGATTGCTCAGGCTGGTCTTGAACTCTTGGGCTTAAGTGATCCTCCTGCCTCCACTTCCCAAAGTGCTGGGATTATAGGTGTGAGCCACCATGCCCGGCCCCAATATCTGAAAGGACCTCATGTTTCCAGTTTCCTCACTGCCTGTTATCCATGACACCTAATTGTGTCATACAAACCTGTCTTTCTTGTCATTAGGGACAACAGCAACTCGAATGTTGTCTCCTCCCCTGCCCATGATTTCTCCTGCGGCATCCTTGCAAAGCAGGGTGAAAGAGGCTGTCTGCCTCTCCCGGGCTCTGTGGAGATCTGAAAAAGAGAAACACTTGATCCTCACCTCAAATGCAAACTGCAGCAACATCTCCATGTTGCTTTTTCTCTTCGGAACAAAGGGTTGTGCTTTCCTGTTTACTGTAACCACCCTGGCTCCCTTTCTTTTCTCTCCCCTTCTGCCTCCCAGAGTACACCTCTTGGGAGTCCTTCCTGGTGAGCCTCATTCTCTCAGCTAGCAGCTGCTTGGATCACAAAGGATCCTGGACCTTACCTTCAGTCCTAGGAGGCTCTGAAAATACTCAGGGCTGACCTAGGTATTTAGAGAAGAAAACCTTTAGCCCCTGTAAGAGAGGCTAGTAATACCAAAACCATCCACCCAGGCTCCGGCTCCTGCTGCGCTAGGTGAGAGGTACAGCTGACCAGCCTCACGACCCTCCATCTTGTAAGATCCTCTGCAACTTGGTGGCTCATGCCAAGGTGTTGGGGGATATCCAGTAGCTACAGTCCCTACTCAAGCATTCAGATGAAACAGGGTTTCTTAACCTGGGGTTCATGAACTACTACGAGGTCTATGGAAAGGCTTATGAAGAGTAAAAATCTGGAATTGTATGTCCAAGTTACTGGGTGTTTCTGTAGGAGACGACATTCTCAGAGATTTATGCCTTCCCAACAGTGAAGGATGCCTGTCAGGGTCGGATGATTCCAAGATACTATCTTCCTATCAGGACTGACTTCATGTTTGAATGACATGCTTCCATTAGAAGGGGAAACGCTGGTTAAAAGAAACCATTTTCCCCCCAGTTAAATGAAACACCTACCATAGCCTTTAAAATGCCAGTAAGATTGATGTGAACCAAAAGGGCTTAAAAGAAAGGAAACCATAATCTCGTCTTCCTCATTCCTCTGAAACCCCCTTCAGAACTTGATCTGAGCCATCCAGGGCCTGCCGGGCTCCTCTCTGAGCAGGCAGAATTTCATCTGGCCCTAGCGCTGCTGTTACCTCCAACGGGCACTGTGTGTTCTGCCATCTGATAGAAAGAAAACATGATCTGTGCATTTCTCGGCCGTTACTACTGAACTGGAAAAGGGTCAAGCCTCACTCCTGTACTGAGTATTAATTGTACCCTAACCAGAACAAACCAGAAAGAGCAAAAGTGGGGGTCACTGTCTTTTAGATCAGTTTATCTCCCACCTTTGGTAACCCGGTCAGTGGGGCAGGCTTCCTAGCAGAACGAGCCACCAATCTTTACACACCATCTCCCTGTCCACTGTCCTCTCAGTGCCCATGGGAAATGCCTTCCTACCTTCTCCTTGTAGGACACATTTGGCTGGATCAACCTCTTTGGTATTAATGGTCCCGTAGATCACATAGCCATGGCACTGGCCTGCTTTCTCCTGAGGACAGAAGCGTATCTTATCGTTTACTCCAGGGCGGGTGCTATATTCAACTTTGTTCAGCTTCCTGAGCCGCTCTACTACCACCCCCTTGGTGATGAGGATCTCCAAGTCTGAGCCGCTGGTCAGCAAATGCTCGGTGAACTCCACTCCAGTCCGCATGTCTGCCAGTAACTGTTCCAGCTGGGCCTTCTGCAGCTGCAGGGAATTTTCCTTCTGGACCCGTATGTCTTCCAGCTGCTTCAGCAGCTTGTCGCGATGCTCCTCAATGGCCTTAATGTAGCCTTCTGAGAATGTCCGGACATCAGCTGCCACTACCTCCACTCGCTTCTGGAGGGCACTGTTCATTACCTTGATCTGAGCCAAGGCCTCCTCCAGGGCTTCCACGTGGGGCTGAGTACCTTTGAGGAGCTCCCGCACGGAGTCCCCATGCTTGTGGATGACATTGCTGGTGAAGTCATAAGGGTGTTCTCGATGCTCCCCCACCACGCAATCCCGGCACACGGGCCGGTCACAGAACTCACAGAACAGCCTCAGTTCCTCCGCAGGGTGAGCAGAACAGAGGATGGGCTTCCCAATCCGGCTGTAGCCTTTCAAGTCTTTTAGGTCCACCATGGTATGGTACGTCGTTTTCTTCTGCCGCCTAGGGGCAAACAGTCAATAACAGGAAATAAGGGAATAATTCTAGTTGGGAATAGTTGGGCAGAGAGGTTTTAGGAGCACAGGCTCTGAAGTTAAACAAATTTTATTTCAGTTCCTTGCGCTAACCTCTAGTTGTATGATCCTCTCTGATTCCCGTTCCTCATCTGTACAGTGGGGACAAACCCTGCCTGAAAGGGCTGTTGTGTACAATAACATGTGAACAGACCAGGGCTCTGGCCTGGTACATACCTTTGTAGAAGGTTGCAAGACTGCGACTGCATGCTAGAACTTTCCCCAAAGAGTTTAGCCAAGAGCCACAGTCTGCTTCCTGAGGTAAGCTGGCAGTGAGGGCATGGCAGAAAACTAGCACCAAGAAACAGAAACCATGCCAGGTAACACAGCAATAAAGTCCAAGCAATTAAAAGCAGCTAGCTGGTCCTGACACAAAATCTCATCTAGCTTGCATCTAAGATTTCTGTAAAGCATTTCTATTGTCCAGTACCTATATTACCCAAATCAGCAGGCTAGAATTTTTTTCAACAGACATTATCAACATTATTAGAAAGCGGGAAACCGGCCAGGCACAGTGGCTCATGTCTGTAAATCCCAACACTTTGGGAGGCTGAGATGGGTGAATCATCTGAGGTCAGGAGTTTGAGACCAGCCTAGCCAACATGGTGAAAACCCATCTCTACTAAAAATACAAAAAATTAGCCGTGAATGGTGGCACACACCTGTAATCCCAGCTACTCGGGAGGCTGAGGCGGGAGAATCACTTGAACCCGGGAGGCAGAGGTTGCAGTGAGCCGAGATCGCATCTCTGCACTCCAGCCTGGGCAACAAGAGTGAAACTCATCTCAAAAAAAAAAAAAAAAAAAAGAAAAGAAAAGAAAAGAAATTGTGAAACCAGTGGTTGGTTAGTAGAATCAAAGCTCTTTTTAAAATTCCTTTCCTGTAATAGCCCTCTAGAGGTTCAGGGAAATCCCTAGGAAAGCATGGTGACTGTTCAGAGCTCCTCCATTAGCATTATATCAGTTTGAAGCTTCTGTGCCTATTCTGGCACCAGAAGAGTAGCTGCAGAGAAAATAGGGTCGGCTGGTTTGGCTGGCAGCAAGACAGTCGCAGGGACTATCACGTAATTACAAGTTAGAAATAGAGTGAAGTCTCCAAACTTGTTCTGTAGGTGTGACCTGAAAACAAGTGGACATTAGAGCCTGAATCTCTCTTAGGCCAACCCTGAAACTGCGGTCACTTTATACTTTCCTGTCCTAGGATGCGGTAAGGAAGGTAAGAAAGGACAAAAGCGATCCATCTGGCAAACTATTCACCAAATGCCATAAAAGACACAGTCTGCATCCCAGTTAACACCTACAAGCCCACCTCACCAAGCTCCAGAGTAACTAAGGTCCAAAGCAAAAGCTGAGGTCCGACCAAGCATCACCTCTTCTATTCCATTCTCCTATTCGAGGAGGGTAGCATGGGTTAGTGGAATGTAGTCAAAATGATCTGGATTCAAGACTCAGTCTGTTACACACTTACCAACTATAGGACCTTGGCAAATCACATAATATTGCTGAGCCTCAGTTTCCCCAATTAAAATGGGGAACAGTGCCTGCTTTTCTGTAAGAGTTGCAAGATCAAACAAGATCAAGAGCAGGATCTACGCTATTATGTTCATTCTCCTGTTTCTCCTGCACCCAGTACAGTTATTCACTCCACAAATGACTAATGACTGAAGGAAACTGTAGCAGCACTTTGGAAACTGAAAAAGATTGTGCAAACCTCCATTGCTGTTGCTACAGGTACTCTATAAGGCTGCCCGGGTTAACTACTGTGCCGGAGGAAGTGCTGCTGCATCCTTACGTTGCTCTTTGACCTTCCGCGGTATTTCAGAAGGCTCTCCTTTTCATCTGCTCACCAAGGGATTTCTGTCTTGACACCTCTTTGTACCTCCTCTTAAGCTACACCTGGTGGGTGTCCCATCTTTACCTATGAGCCTGGCAGCAGAAGTGGCAGAGATTGGCTTTGCAGGTCTGACACCTCTTCTCTACTTCCCTGTCGTTGCACAGGTCACACACCAGGCCCTGGCCTTCCCCACGCAGGTTCTCCAGCATCACATCATTCACGGCCAGGTGGTCTATGGTTAAAGCCTTCACTCCACCCATGGGCAGGTCCACCTGAGCATCACATACCGGACAGAGGATGCCGATCTGCGACTGTAGACTTTGTGGTTTGAGTTCCTGGAATA
Organism: Callimico goeldii; assembly: GCA_963573925.1. Lineage (NCBI taxonomy): Eukaryota > Metazoa > Chordata > Mammalia > Primates > Cebidae > Callimico > Callimico goeldii. Next base: position 2,623 of record CAUYOR010116634.1, on the reverse strand, counting down.
TTGACCCCTCAGAGCTTGTGTCAGAGTCTCCCCCTCTGATGTCCACTACTGAGAAGGGCTCCAGCTGCTCCAGACACGTGGTGCAAACTGTATGCAAACAAGGCAAGAGCCTGGGGGCTTTGAAAAGCCCCATGCACAAGGGGCAGCGAGTCTTGCCCGAGTTCCCAAGTGCAGCCCCACCGGGGAGTTTGCTTACAAAGCCCAGCAACGGCTTCCGGTTTTCGGACATACTCCCACGTTTGTGACCCGTATCAGAAAAGGCCCCGGGCAGTTCTACCATGAAGTGGCAGATGGTTAAGCCCACCCAAAGAGAAAGTTTCCAGAAGTTGAACAGAGACCATGGGGATTCCCTCGCCGGCAAATAAGGCAGAGGGGAAAAAGAGGCTTCCTCAAAGGAACCACCCACGGATCTACACAGGAGGACCCCCACCTTTCCACTGCATCCTATACCAGAACGCCCACGCCCTCCTCTACCCGCAAGCCCTCCCCGGACGCGCTTCCAGGTCTAGGTCTCCAGCTAGTCCTGCTGCCAACAGTCACCCCTGCCCGTCTCGGTCCCTCCACTGCCACCCCCCTCCCGCCGCCCGCTCCACCGCGACCCACACGCGACAAGCGCCGCCCCCGCCCCCGCCCCCGCGCGATAAGGTAGGGACCCTCTGCTCCTTCCCGCTGCGAAGCGCCCCCGCCGGCGTCCGGGCGGCCACCACCTCCCCCGCGGGCTCTCGCCCCGCCTCGCACCAACCCCAGCCCGGTCTACTCCGGCGAGTCCAATCACCATCCGAGAGGGGCGGCCCTCGCCGCTCCGGGCCCTGCGCCCTCCAGAGTGACGCCACTAAGCATCCAATAAGCTTTGGCAATGCCACATCTTCGCCAGTTCACTCACGCGGGGGACGGGCCTAACAAGGCCGTGGGCGGGGCGGCCGAAGGGCTTGGAGCGCGGAGGGAGAGAAAGGCCAAGGCTGAGCGCGAGCGGCATGGTGCAGCCGGCGTCACTGTTTCACAGGGACTGTCCCTATGTCTCCGTGGTGAGCAGAGAGGCCTCAGGACCACTCTGACCTGCCGCAGGGACGGCCCTCCTTCTCCCCTCGGACTGGTCCCGCCCACGAACGCAGACTGGGCCCTCCCATTGGTGGATGACACTGTCAGTTGGCCCGGCGCTGGGCGTGGGAGGCGTAGTTCTAGCTCTCCAGGCCTCGACCGCCCGGGGGCGCCAGACGTTCTCCTCCACGCCGGTGTGTGTCCCGGAGGCTCCACTTTGTCCTCCCGAGGTTGTAGTTCACAGGCCCCTCCCGGCCTAACGTGCGGGGTGCAAGCACGCCCGCGGCTCCCTGGCTTCGGGTGTTTTCCCGGGGTGAGGGCAGGTCGGGCTCGCGGTCCGGGGGCCGGTTCGCGAGGCCGTGGGGCCGAGGTCTCGAATTTCCATTCGAGCCGGCCCGGGGGGCGCCGCCGTCCTTGCGCGGGCTCGGGAAGGGTGAATGTTGTCATCCGGGATTCCACAGCTCTGTGTAACAGAAACGAGCTGAACAAGTTGGACCCGCCGTTTTCATCAGTCAGTCACGGAGGGCTCCTGCCTAGTCACAGCGGGACAGTGGATGGCGGCAATGAGGGGCAAGCGCTTTGTGGGCTCAAAACGAATTGGGAAGATGAGCACGTCCCACCCCTTTAGCTGGAATCACAGGGCCGCCTTCTCTGTACTTCCCAGGAGTCTCCTGATTCTCCAGAATCCCCAAAGTGGTAACAGCTGCCCCTTTCCCTCCACCTGTTCTCATCTGCAGTCGCGGCAGCCTGTCTACCGGGCCCTCACTGCTTTCTTTGTTCGTGACCTTCCCTGCTTAATTTGGACCCAGTGGGCGGCTGTCCCACTGATGCCTTCATTTACCCGGTTCGTGCTCTAGGCATACTGTCTGGAGCCTAAGCTTTTAAAAATACAGAATCTGAAAGAAAAAAAAACCCAAAATATGAAAAAAAAAAAAAAAACTATAAAAATGAAATGTTTGGCCGTTTCCAAAATATAACACGCCATGAGTCAAATGCCACTTTTGTGTACATTTTGCGTGTAATTTCCAAATGTAAGCATGGGGTCCCCAGAGATTTTTAAATAGTCCTTACCTAGATTTTTTTTCAGGCTCTTGTCCTTCTTGCATCTACTCTCACTCAGAATCTGCGTTCTCCACTGCAGTAGGCCGGAGGAAACCACAAACAAACCGTGTGGACTTAGGTGTGCTGTGTATTCCTGCTTTTCACCTTTCCCCTCCCTGCTGTCTGGCTGTGCTTTACTTCATCTCTTGTTCATGCTGTATCACATTTCTTGTGGTAGTTTCCAGCTTCTCTTGTTTGAGAAGTGCTTTATAATTTACACGTGCAGTACCTCATCTAACCTTTAACGATTTTGCAAGGAAATGGCCTCAAAGAGATCTTGCCGGCCCTTGCATGACCAGCCCAAGTTAGCATGTCTGGACTCGAATACAGTCTTATGATGCCATGTCTAAGATTATATCCCAGCCACCTCTACGGTTTTTGTTTTTGTTTTGAGACAGAGTTTTGATCTTCTTGCCCAGGCTGGAATCCAGTGTGCAGTGGCAGGATCTCGGCTCACTGCTGCCTCTGCCTTCAGGGTTCAAGT
>CAUYOR010116632.1:0-16883 GCA_963573925.1 Callimico goeldii | reverse complement strand
ATTTTCTGTTCTTGTGTCAGTTTGCTGAGAATGATGTTCTCCAGATTCGTCCATGTCCCTACAAATGACACGAACTCATCATTTCTGATTGCTGCATAATATTCCATGGTGTATATGTGCCACATTTTCCCAATCCAGCCTGTTTATTTTGTATAATTCTATAGTTCTGTAATTTTAGAGCATTGAATGAGGTTAACAACATATGAGAAAGTTGAATATTTTCCTAGGCTAAGATTCAACTGATATAATGCTTAACCATAGCATATATACAATTATTTCATTTGGAAATAGTTGTTTGGGAAATTCTCCCTTGACAATTTGCAAGGTGAACTTCACATGTATTTAAGAAAATGTTGAATACAACTTTGTATTTCATGTGCATTTATGAGAAATATTTATTAATTTGACATGGTATATTACTTTGCACAGCTGTATTTCATTTAGGTTATATTTTGAATTATTTTCCTGTATTTTTAAAGTAGTTTTTAAGAATTTTCAGATAATGACAATAGCATGTCACTCTCAATAAACTGCTCTTATAGGAGATAAGCTCTCTCCTTCCTCTTGAGACACTTGTAGCATAATGCATAAGGTGCCAAAAATAATTAAGATGAATGAATGTATATCCAATCAAATGAAATTTTCTTTGGAATTTTGACTTTTTTTCTATGCTGTGCATGATTTTAATAAGAGCAAATCAAGTGTACATTTTCTCAACAGGAGTGGAAAGAATATCATATATAGCAGTTTTGAGTAATTAGTTCGTAGAATAATATAGGAGTTTACATCATTAGCAGCCTCTCTGTCAACTGTTACACAAACATGGTTAGAGCTATGGCCTTCAATATTGGCCACAATTTGATAATCTTACCAAATGAAAAGACTTTCTGTGACTTTCATGAACATAAATCTAAGTTCATCTGAAAAATAATGCTGTTGGATAATAAAAACAAGTTTTGTAATTTAAATTACATATCCCAACTCTCGATTTGTTTAAGAAATTATAGATACCTCTAGCAGCTTCAGTAAAAATGATCAAAATACTTGCAGAGGATATCTTTTTCTATTGACTTGAGTAAGTTTTATTATGAATATTTTACTCAGTAATTAGTTTTCTGAAAAGGACTCCCTGCAACTAAAGTTTCCTAAGATTTATCATTTACTCATACACTCAATTATTCAAAAACATTTGATATACATAGGAACATATCTTCAAAGTAAATAGGCTAGTATTTGTTATATAAAAAGTCACTATCTTGAAGGTTAGGAATTTGGGAATTTATTTGCCCCCATTTTCAAGCTGTATTACTAATATCCTCATGTATTGATAAGTTAAGATTAGAAAAACTTGCATGTTTATGCAAGAATTTAAAGCTGTGGTATCACTCTAATTTCTTGCTATCCAAGTTTCTCCAAATCTAGAAGTATGCCCCCAAGGAAAGAATTTAAATTCTATGAAAGTGCTTTCTAGCCAAGAAGTTGAGGCAACCAAATTTTTCTCTGGTTTTCAAAAAATTTATTTCAAATGATCTCAAGTGTCATGTGAAGAAATCAGTCTTCTACTTTCAAAGGAAAAGATGTCGCATTTTTTTATCAGCATAGAAAAATTGTACTCTATCACATATAGCTGGAATCTGAGAAATGATATAGAGACCCTGATTCATTTTCTCCAGATTGCTGGAATTTCTATAATTAGGTACATGCACTCATCTCACACCATCAGCATGTGGATAACGAGTGGATCCTAGTTAGAGAAGGAAACTAGCCAAGGCCATGTCAGGATAGGAAATGCATACACTCCTGCAGCTGCTTTATGGGATCACACCGAGTCTGCATTTTTAGAAATGTTATGATAGTGTCCGTTTGAGCCACTAATGGCTACACAGATAATATACATGGTACCAGCAGCATAGCTAACAGTGAATTAAATGATATTTTCTGATTTTAGTATAAAATGTTATAAACGATTATAGAGTAAAATAATGTCCCATAAAAATATGTTTTGCATCATAGCAAGTATTTTAACTATCAGCAATAGATACGCTGAAGAATTTGGCAACTTACTAGCCAAAGTGACCTTAGCAGGTAAGTCAGAGTGATGGGAGAATTATGTGACATAATGCTTGTAAAGTGCTTTAGTGCAAGGCAGCACTTCTGAAACACTCAGCAAATGTTGAGTTCCTTATTACACGTTTTAGGCCTTCCTCAAACTATACTTTCAAAGCCTCTTACCTTCTGGCCTATAATTCTCCATACTTGATATGCACTACCTCAAATTTTTGTGACTTAAAATGGCAAGATTTTGCACTTACTAAATTTGTGACAGGAGTGCTTTATTACCTTTGTTTCTGGGCTCTCATTCTGCACCTTTGGTCTATATGTCTTTAAGTCTGTGCCATAGTATTTTGATTATTATAGCTTTGTAATATATTTTAAATCAGAATGTGTAATGTCTCTAGTTTTTTATTCTTTCTCAACTCACTTAAGACACAGAGACGAATGAAACACAATAGAGAGTCCAAAAATAAATTCCTACATATGGCTTCTACTAATCAAGGGTGGCAAGAATACACCACAGAGAAAGGATAGTCTCTTCAACATATGATGTTAGAAAAACTTGATGATGTCCACATGCAACAGAATAATATTAGACCTTTATTTTACACCATAAACAGATATCAACTCAGAACAGATTAAAAACAGAAATCTAAGACCTGAAACAGTAATATACTTACAAGAAAACATAGTGGAAATGCTTCATGAGTTTGATCTTGGCAATTATTTTATAAATATGACACTAAAAGCACAGGCAACAAAAATGAAAATAAACAAGTGGAACTACATCAAACTACAAAGTCTTTGCATTACAAAGGACATAAGCCACAGAGTTTGAAAAGACAACCTCCAAAGTGGAAGAAAATATTTGAAAACCAAATATCTGATAATAAAAATATTTCCAAAATATATAAAGAACTTCTACAACTCAGTAGGATAAAATAACTAAGAAATAAATAAAAATGGACTTGAATGGGCATTTCTTAAAAAAACACACAAATGATCAACAGATACATTTTAAAAATGCACATTGTCATTAATTATCACATGAATGCAAATCAAAATTACAATATATTATCTTACAGCTGACAGGATAAATAGATGCTTTCAAAAACAAAAGACAAAAAGTGTATGCAAGAATATGGAGAAATTGAAACCCTTTCACGCTTTTGGTGGAAGTGCAAAATGGTTCAGCTGCTGTGGAAAATAGTATGGAGGTTTCTCAAAAAAATAAAATAGAACTACCATATGTTCCCACTTTTGTGTATTTATCCAAAAGAACTGAAAATGAATCTCAAAGCAATATTAGAATTCCTATGTTTTTTTGGCACACTATTCACAATAGCCAAGATGTAGAAACAATCTAAATGTCTATTGGTGGATGAATGGATAAAGAAAATAAAATATTATTTATTCAGCTTTTTAAAAAGAAAGAAATTCTGCAATATGCAACAACATGGATGAACCGTAAGGACATTATTCTAAGTGAAATAAGCCAACTGCAGAAAGGCAAATACTGTATAAGTCCAATGAGTGGAATGGTGGTAACCAGAGGCTGAGAGGACAGGCAAAGGAAGATCACTAATCAATGTGCATAAAATTTCTATGAAGCTAAATAAATAAGCTTTACTGATCTGCTGTGCATCAATGTACTTATAGTCAACAACAAGGTACTATACACTTAAAAATTTGTTAAAAGTATACGTCTCAAATGTTTTAACATGATAAATAGAAATCTCTCTCTCTCTCTCTATATATATATATATATATATATACATATATATAAAATTAATTCTGATGATAATGACATTGAGCATTTTTTTCATATACCTGTTGAGTTTTTTTAAAATAAATGTCTATTCGAGTCTGTCTCTCTCTCTCTCCTCTGTCTCTCTCTCTCTCGTTTATCTCTCTTTCTCTCTCTTTCAGAGTGAGAAAATGGTACAGTCAAAGTAATCAAATTCATTTCTTATGCTATAAAGAAATGTACAACAATTTGGGAAAATTGGTCTAGAACAAAGATCAGCATACCTTTTCTGTTTAGGTCCAGATATTAAAATTTTTCAGTTTTGTTATAGTGAAAAAGAGAGTTTTCTAAAAGGACAAAATGAAGGTAGAATATGAAGAAGGCTCTGCTTAAAATCCTCCTGTGAAGGTTTCGTAGTTCATTTGGGAAGTGATCCCAAGAAGCTAAAGCAAGAGAGCTGGAAGAGTGAGTCAGAGGAGGATGAAACCCAATACAAGAGTGCATATTCATTTTTCCTTTTGTGTGCAACAGAAGAGACTCTGCCAGACAACCTGAAATGTAGAGTTGCTTTGCAGCATTCTCTGCTTGAAAGCCTAATTAATCCTTTAGTTCCTAGTTCCGATTTGTTGAGGGTATCCCCAAGAACATTAACTCCTGTGCTTCCAGGCTATAGTCTGTACAGGTCAAGTAAGTTTCTGCGGCATTAGAGAAAGACAAGAGGCAGAAAAAATGTATCTGTACCTCAAGTGTTGTGTTGTAAGATTGAGATAAGCCTGACTTACACAGAGCAATTCAGCATTGCCGCTGCTAAAATCAGAGTTGAATCAAAGAGATCTGGCTCAGGCAAATAAAGACTGCTATCATCTACTGCCCACACAGATCAAATTTACAAATGGAAAAACACTGTACATTCTTTTTACCCTGATGAAATTTATCAAGGTATAATTGATATATAAAAATTGTATATATTTAAGGTATGTAATATGATGTTTTGATATATGTATACCTTGAAATAATTAACAAAACCAAGCTAATTAACATATCACCTCATATAATTAATATTTTGTGTGTCTGTGTGGATGATACACTCAAAATTGACTTTCTTGGCAAGTTTAAATTACTTTATTATTAACCGTTCTTGAAATGTCTTTGTCAGGGGCTCCTTCAAGGATCTCCTTTTAGATCAGCAAGCCCCTGACTTAAAATAGGCTCAGATTGGAACTGGTGGGGAAATCACAATATTGACACCATGGTTTCTGACATCAATTTATTTTCCCCAGTATGATAAGTGAAAAGTAACAGTTGTATTAGTTTATTATTTTATCTCTTATAAGAAGAAACCAGAACATCTTCACAAGGTTAATACTTAGTTGTATCTCTGTTTTTGTGAATTGTTTGTTCATGGCTTTTGCCCATTTTTCTATCAGGTTTTGAGAGTTATTTTTGCTATCAAATTATAAGGATTATTTTTAGGTCGTGTGAATGTCTCATTCCTGTAATCCCAGAAATTTTTGTGGACATGGGGAGAGCACTGCATGAGTCCAGGAATTTGAGATCAGCCTGGGCAACATGGTAAAACCCTGTCTCTGCAAAAGAATACAAAAACTAGATGGGCATGGTAGTGTCTGCCTGTATTCCCAGTTGTTTAGGAGGCTGAGGTGAGAGGACTGATTGAACCCAGGAATTCAAAGCTTCAGTGAGCCATGATGGTGTCAGTGCACTCCAGCCTGGGTGACAAAGCCAAACCCTGGCACAATATATAAATATATAAGAATTATTTGTATATTGGAGAGATTACCCTTTTGCACATAATCTGTATTGCAGATAGTCTCCCAGTTTGACACCTGTTTTAATATTGTTTATGGTGTTTGTTGCTACTATACAAACTTTTTTTTTAAAGGTAATGTGATTTGAATTTGAATTTTGAAGCACAGTTAAGTATTTCCCAGGACATTTAACGGTACTTGTATATTTGACATGTTTTACACTAAGAGTATTAAAATCTATTTGAATATATGTTATCAATGCCTGTATTTTCTGTAGCATCTGATTGTAAGGAATATATATATATATATATATATATATATATTCCTTATTCATATATATATTCCATATATATTCCTTATTCATATTCATAGACATATATATTCCTTATTCATATACATATATATAAAATTTGGTTCAAAATCTTCAAAATTGTTTTGTAACCCCTGAGAAATCAGGCCTTTGCTTTGTAAAGCATCTTTCTCTTCTTTCATTTCTTTTGACTTCAATTCAGTCTTGTATGCAATTAGGTTCACAATCTATGCTTTTTTACTGTCTCCATTTGCCATGCACACTCTTGCCTACAGAACATCTCTGATCTGAATTTCTGTAACAGTATCCCAACTGCTCCTTTGTGAACTACCCATTGTCCCCCAAGCTTTGTTTTCAAAGGATCAGCTGGAGCAATCTTTGTAAAAGTTAAATTATATTATGCCATTCCCCTCCTTAAAGTTTGCAACTACTTCTTGTGTCACTTAGAGTAAAACTCAAATTCCTTAAGATGACTAGAAATGTCCTAAGTGTTCTGGTCCCTCACTGCCTCTCTGGGATCCTCATCTATCTAATCCTTGCTGTTCCTGATCCAACTACATCAGTGATCTTACCGATCTTTGGGATTTCCAGTCACATTCTCACCTCAGGGAATTTACACTAACTATGCTTTTTAGTTAGCACATCTCTCACATGTCTGAATAGTGATTCCCTCGATATCTTCAGATCTTTGCTGAAATATAAAATTTGAATTCTTCCCTTGTCACCTCATCTAATATCACAAAAGGACCCTGATTCCTCTCACCCTGCTCTACGCTTGCTAATGTATTATGTTTCTTGTTACTGTGCTTCTCCCTACTAGAATGAAAGCACCAGCAGGTCAGGGATCTCACATAACTTGTTCACTGATGTATCCTAAGAACCTCGAATGACACCAGGACATAGTTGGACTTTAAATAATATGTGCTATATGAAGGTCTTTTTCCGCCTCCTTCTAATCTTGCATCATACAGATGTATTATTCTTAATAATGCCAGAGTGATCTTTCAAAGCATAATAGAACCACCACTATCTCCTTTGTTTAAAACCATTTAGTGACATCTCACCACCTTTAAAGTTAAACTAACTCCCTTAGCCTAAGGAGCAAGGTCCTTCACACTTTATTCTCAGGCTCTCTAATCTTTCACAGTTCCCATCTCATATTCTGAATTCTAGCCATGATAAATTGCTTGCATTTTGCAAGATATGCTGTTTTCTCACTACTCTCTGTCCCTGCCCTTAGGTAGGGTGGCTATATAATTTATCGTCTAAACCAGGACACCTCTGAGAGTTAAAGTGGGTATTATTAATAATTGGGCCAGAACACCAGGCATAAAGTAGGACATTCTCAGACAAACAGGGATGAATGGTCAGCTACATTACCTTCAGGCTTTCTGCCTGAAATGTCCTTCCTAATTTCTTTGCCTGATTCTGTCAAAACATCTTTCATATTTTCAGCCTCTATATCATATTCTTAAATAGGCCTTTTCACATCTCTGGTTCCGATCAGATATTCTTCATTCATGCTTGATTACACCAATCACTTCCTTTACCCTAATCCCCATTTATTTACTTATCTGGGGGCCCATATGACTGTATGTTTGCTACTTGAAGGCAAGGAGCTTCTATCGCTGCAACTAGACACAAGATATACCAAATAAGAGATAATAACTAGATAGTATTATGTGACTATAAGCTTAGGAGTTGAGTTTATAAGCTGTGGGGCCAGATTAATGAGTTTAAATTTTGGGTTTTCCACATTTCAGCTGCATGTCTTTGAGCAATTAAATAATCTACCTGTAGAACAAATGTGGAGATCTAAGGAATTAATACCAAAATGAATAAGCATAATGTAAGAACTCAGTAAACCTTAACTATTTCAGCAGTAATTCAATAAAAATTCACTGAATAAATAACTTGTTTACCAAAATAAATTCTAATCGTGTAAATATTATAACCAATATTCTTACTTCGCTCTTAGAAGAAACACCTGTGCACATATTTCAACTGATCACTCCCTCAAGAAAGCCTCTAGGAAGAATTAGCTCATATATTTTAGTATTCTGTATTTATAGTGAGAGAGCTCATTCAAAGCATCAAATGACTTGTGCAGAAGTTGGTAGAATTGGGAGTTAGTATGCGAATTAACTGTAACACAATCCTGTGTCTTCACCCTTTATCCATGTGCTCTCTCTGCCTAAAATATTCCTCCCTTTCCCCCATCCAATCTTCACAGTGCTTTAGGATGAGATTCCACTCATCCAGGAACTTTTTTCTAGTTTTCTCTTGGCTTCCCTCCAGGCAGGCTAGTTGGCCCTTTCCTGGGCAGCACGGTGCTGGACTGTTTTGCTGAATAGGCCAGGAACTGTGTCTTAGTTGTTTTTCTTAGAATCTCTCTCTAGGAGCTAGCTGCAATGCTTGATATATAGTAGTTGCTTTACTAAACATAACTCTAAATCTAGTTACAATTTCAATATTCCAAGTGGCTGCTGAACATTGCGCTTAGGAATTTTTGCTATAAAATAAACACAGGCAGACCACACACACACACACACACACACACACACACACAAGAAACTGCACGTTAAACAGAAAATGAGATGTTAACTGGAAACATTGATTTAAAAAATAATACTGGCATTTATTAAATATTTGCTCTGCAGCCAGCACTGTGGTAATCATATATATATTAAAGAAATGTCTTCAAAAAGAAAAATCAGATGTATTCAATACTATTCCTTAGGGGACTGTATAATAAAAGGCGATTTTGGAGAGCAAAAGTATGTGAATTAATCATCTCTACATAATAAGTTGAGGAGATATCTCTTTAGTAATGTACTTTGTAGCACATGAAGACTTTCCTTATGTATATGAGAAAATAGAAATGGCACAGTCATGTACTTCATTCTAAAACTCCTCCCTACCCCTACTACTAATATATGTTCATTTTTTACTTACAGTAACCCTATGGGCAAAGTATGGTCTTTCACCTTATAATTATACTATCATTTTCATTCTACACATAAAGAAAATGTATTTACACCATTTTTCATGTTTTCTTCGTTGTGTATCTGTAAAACTGTAGGCTTAGATAGGAGAAAATATATCCATTTATCTTAGAAAAATCACCAGATGAAACATTAGTAGTAGGGGTAGGGAGGAGTTTTAGAATGAAGTACATGACTGTGCCATTTCTATTTTCTTATATACATAAGGAAAGGCTTTATGTGCTACAAAGTACATTACTAAAGAAATATCTCCTCAACTTATTATGTAGAGATGATTCATTCACATACTTTTGCTCTCCAAAATCGCCTTCTATTATACAGTCCCCTAACGAATAGTATTGAATACATCTGATTTTTCTTTTCGAAGACATTTCTTTAATTCTCTTAGGATTCTTAGTTTATTCTTCAAACTCGTATATTTTCTACTAAAACTTTTAGAAGTTAATTTAGGTTTTTCTTTATATTTTGCAAAACATCTGATTTACTAAAATTACGTGTATCATTTACTACATATTTATTATTTATTTTTACAAACATTCCAGATTGGTACACCTACTACTTTTCCTATGCACACCTATACATCTATTTGTAAGATTTTATGTAATGTGTATATGTGTAAAAATACCATTAACATTTTTGTTCTGAGATCACACAGAGTATTTGAATCTGTTTAGATAGTGATATATGGGCTGATGACAAATGACAGTGGATACAGAAGTATATGGTAATAACATTTGCTGAGTTTCATGACTATACTGGAAATAGATAAGATAAAAATTTTCTGTATTATAGTGAGTTAAAAATGATACTAGCATTTAGTTTGAATTTGATACCTTACTGCCCTTTTTCATGTGGATTCATATTAAGTTTAAGACTCTTCCTAAGGCACCAAATCAGTCCCGTAATTTCATCCTTGGTGGTTTGCTATGGTTATTGAGCTTTTTTCCCCCATAAATACTGCAAGTAGGTTTGTGCTTCCAGGAAAGAAGAAAATTAAACTCTAGCATCACAATGCCTTCTGTCTCTCTTTGGTTCTTATAACCCAACAGTTTGATCTTTCAGTTATTTTAGCATACATAATTTAATTTGCACAATCTACAACATTTTCATGTCTTTGGAAATCCTTCAGAATTCAAGACTAACACTATTCCTATCATTGCTGCTGTGGTAGGAACTGACAATTAGAAAATGAAAACAAACAAAGAGGGGTTCTTTTGCTCCATAATTTGTGAAGAGTAAAGGCAAAAAAATTGTTTCTATTGGTTTATTATTCTTATCATGGTTTATATGTAAATATGTTATAAAATAATTAGATTACTTAGAAATGACTTATTTTAACACCTACAGGTGTCAGTTAACTGATATAAGAACCTTTGCAAAGGCATAAATAAAAATTATGTAAAAGTTAATGAAACATAAAAAGTGTGTTTGTTCTTTTCTCCATGTATGATGCATGCTCTTATTTTAGAAAAGACTATATCAGGCCAAGCACAGTGGCTCATGCCTGTAATCCCAGCACTTTACGAGGCTGAGATGGGCAGATTACCTGAGGTCAGGTTTTGGAGACCAGCCTGGCCAACATGGTGAAAACCCATCTCTACTTAAAATACAAAAATAAGCTGGCATGGTGGTAGGTGTCTGTAGTCCCAGCTACTCAGGAGATGGAGGCAGGAAATCACTTGAACTCGGGAGGGGAGGTCACAATGAGACTAGATCTACCACTGCACTCCTTTCTGGGCTACAGAGTTTGTCTAAAAACAAAAAAAGAGTTAATTATTGGTCACAGTTTAGTGAATAGGTGCTTTTGCTGATTATTATTTTTTACTTGGGAAATGGGTGTGTTTAAGGGTCCTGACTTCTATTCTAAATCGAAGGGTGGAATAATTATACAAGTGTAGTTAAAATGTATGCAAAATGCCAAATCCCTATAAAATAAGTTATTGTCTTTTTATTTGACAGTAGTAATGAAACTGACATACTAAAACTGCCTTTTTAACTGTGTCTGAACATGCTACTTGTTTAAGTGCATTACTTTCACTCATATATCAAAGTAAATAATTGCTCAATTCCACTAACTGGCTTTTAAACTGTCTTTATAAAAATTGACCAGTGAGATTATTGAAATGTGCAACTGTTGAGATAACTTGGTAAAAAATCTTTGTTGTGATATTATGCAGTTTGATATCATATTACATAATAAATTCAGTAGATAAATTGGAATTATATGGATATTTCTATAACAATTTTAAAAATGAAATGAAAGATGGATTGACCTAACCAGAAAATAACAACTATAGAGAAAAACAAATATGAGTTTCTTCTTATGAGATATAGCCTGCATTAAAGTGGAGGAAGTTTCAAATATTTCATCCATTTATTTATTTTATAAACTAATTATTATGTTTTAATGAATTAATATCAATTATATTCTTATTGTATTGAAAATAATTTATTAAAACCTACAGAATCATTTCTTTAATAAAATAACTCAATTTTATGACCAATCTATAATACAGAGGTAAGCTGGACTCTTATGGCTGAAAGGCAAACTGTTAGGGACCCTACATTAAGGGAGGTTTCTTCATTTTTAGGCACAAATAAGGAGAACTATAAAACTCAGAATTTTAAAACCACTACATGTGCTAATGTTATTGATCACTACCATAATCACTGGCATTTTAATTTTTACACGACAAAGATGATTCAGCATAGACTTCGCTTGACCCTAATATTTTTTATAGGTTCTTTCTTTATAGTAAAATATGTCAAAATACTTGTTAGTTTAAAACACTTTATAAACATTCAAATTATAAGCAAAGTTTTTATTAGGACCCAAGAGAAAAGATTCCCTTTTCTGTTCCTTATGGATAACATATTCATCAATGCAGTTAATTCATAAGAAGAAAATATTACCTTTCTGAAACACAATATTAAATTTTAACATTGTACAAGTCAATAACTAATTGACATATATAGAAATATTTTATAGCATAGTTTTGACCACATCTAAGTGAATTAACTGTATAAGTATTAAATATTTACTTTTGATATCTCATTAATCATAAATAAAGTTTATTATACTATCAACATTTGATTTAGTAGGCCCAGAAATTTTAAAGTTAAGATACTTGAAATGTTAAAAAAGGAGATTTCTGAGACTAATTTGAATCTGAATTTATATTTTGAATCTTTCTAAATGCATGTTCACCTCACATTTTTGCAAGATAAAACAACCTTTTCCTTGGAGTATGTAAGGTCTATTCTGGGACACTGTCAATACATAAGGAAAGAAAAAAGTGTAAAAGAATAAGAGCAAAAATAAAGCCTTTCAATTCTAGGAAAGAATGGAGGGCAGGAGCTAAAAAAAAAAAAAAAAAGAGAAGAACAATGAGAAAACAGGAAAGATGGTGAAGCTTTTCTTGCCTCAGACCCCATGTTGTGCAATCTACTAGGATAAACAGTATTCAAACGTTCTTGAAGGATATAAAGAGTATCTCAACATGAGCATCAGTGTTATATGAAACACAAAACTTTTAAAAATAATTAAAACATATACTTTTTATAGGAAATATATATTTCTTTAATTAGGAAAAAAATTCTGACTGATTCACGTATTAAATATACAGGAGCTAAAGTGAAGTAGAAGCTACTTCTTGGACTGATATAATGGAAATAAACATTGAAAACTAAAAATGGAACTATTAATTTCCTTAAAAAATACTAGAATTGTGTATTCATAGGTATTGATGTCTCATTATTTAAGCATTAATTAAATTTTAAAATTTTGTTGCTGGAAATGTAAATTTAGTATTTGAGAAGCCTTCAAGGTTTGGAAACTTAATTGACTGTAAACTTCTTTCTTAGCTATTTTAAAATTCAGATTAGCTGCACATTAAAAAATTTTTTTAAATAAATTTAAAAGTTTCTTTTTATTTTTTCCCTTCTGATTCAATCTTAACTTGTTTTCAAAATGTTATTGTGTTAATTAAACACACATACATATGTGTGTATGTATACATATTTTACCATATTAACATATAAGCTTCTGTATATTAAAAACACCATTAAATAGTAGACAAAAATACACACAGTTTTAGAAAAGATATTTCAATGCACATAGTTGCAAAAGAATTGTAATATATTTTATATGGTAATATTGTGTACATTGCTTTGGTTTCAATGTGTCCCATACAAAATTCAAACATTGCCAATGTGATAGTATTAAGAGGTAGAGCATTTAAGAGGTGATAAGGTCTTGAGTGCTATTCCTTGTTGAGTGGGATCAAGGCCCCTTTAAAGAGCCTTCACACAGTATTTGTTCTTCTTCTTCTGTCATGTCAGGGCACAGCATTCCTGTGTCTTGCCCTTCTGCCTTCTGCCATATGAGGACACAGCATGCCTGTGTCTTGATGCCTGATGCAACATCAAAGCACCATCTTGGAAGCAGACATCAGTGCTCACCAGAAAACCTGATCTGCTGGTGCCTTGATCTTGGACTTTCCAGCCCCCAGAACTGTGATAAAATACAATTTCTGTTCTTAATTACTCAGTCTACCATATTTCGTTAACAGCAGCACAAACGAATCAAAACATATATGAAAAGCAAAAAGACAATTGACATAAGATAGACAACAACAAAAATATGGACATTTCCTTGAAAAATATGCAATAATATGTAATAAATACATTAAAAATGTCAACCTATTCAATAAGTAGGGATTTGTTAAATAAAAACTTAATGTAATTAATTCAAATCATCACAGTCAGCAGGGATATTTTTGTCAGATACTATTGGCATCTGTGAAGAATTGTAACAGTGTGGACCCTAATACACTGCTAATGAAAAATCAGCTGATACAACTACTATGGATATGTACATTCCAATAAGCAACACTTACACTAATAGCTAGATATTTTTACTAGACACTTTTAAACAAATGTATAAGAAGCCCTGAAAAATAATACATAATAACAGATTATAAAAATATTGATTGTCCATAATAAGTCCAAAGATAAACAAAAGGTAATAAAACAATCTACAAATAGAATAATAAACACATGTCATTTATACAAGATAGCTTTAAATTCCAGTAAATAAAAATAAAGAACAGCTTTGTGTATCACCATGAATGAAGTTTCAAGAACAATACAATGAAAGATACTTGATATATAAAGCTCAAAAAGTACATAGAACTACCATTTGACTCCAAAACTCCCATTACTAGGTACATACCCAATGGAAAATAAATCATTCTGTCAAAAAGACACACACACACTTGTATGTTCATTGTTGCACTATTCACAATAGCAAATACATGGAATCAACTTAGATGCCCATCAATGGTGAATTAGATAAATAACATGAGGTATATATGCCATGGAATGCTACACAGCCACACAAAAGAATGAAATCACATGATTTGCAGCAACATGGATGCAGCTGACTATTATCCAAAGCAAATTAAATCAGGAACAGAAAACTAAATATCGCATGTTCTCACTTAGAGTAGGAGCTAAATATTGGGGACAAATAATAATAAAGGTGGGAATAATAGACACGGGAGACAAGTAGAGAGGAGAAAAGGAAGAGAGGGATAAGGGATGAAAAACTATCTATTGGGTACTGTGCTTACCACCTGGTGACTGGATCGTTTGTGCCCTCATCCTTGGTGTCACCCAATCTCACCATGTAACAAACCTGCAGATGTACCTTCTAAATCTAAAATGGAAGCTGAGTTTTTTTTTTTGTTGTTGTTGTTGTTGTTGTTGTTTTAAGACTTAGAAGAAGAGAGGGGTGTTTCTCATATTGGAGTTCACCTTTTTTCATTGGAGGGCACAATATGGAGTTTACAATCATTAGCTACAGATTGTAAGATAGAGGCTGAAATGTCTACAGGTAGAACAATCAGTCAAACTTCATGATTCAGGAAGAAATCAGCATCTTTCTCAATGTTAGCTGGTTATACATTAATCAGTATATCAACAATTTGAGGAACTCAGATAATAATTTTTATCCTAAGGTTTTCTTCATCCTTCATGACAGGATGTCATCATGAATTGCAACACTTTCCAAAGAAGGTTAATTTGGAAGTCTGTTTACTTTTAAACTGCCAAGAGTAATCTGAAGGTTAGCTGTACAAAGAATAATACGGTTGACTTTACTGTATCAAAAAACAGAAACCAAGACTTAAAGACAAATATGGGTATCTCCATAAAGGTTAGGGCAAATGAGTGTGAATAGTATTATTCTTTAATTGGAAATGAATAATTTGATAATTCAACTAAATAAAAACACTAGCTATGACCATGGAAGGGTCACTTACCCTCCCTGAATCCATCTTTCCACTTATTGAAGTGCAAGCATTTTTTTCTACTGTTTTATTATTCTAAGTTAAAAACCATATGATTAAACAACAGAAAGCATATCTAAAGTTCATAGGTTACTGTTCATGCAAATTCTTTCTCTTTGTAAAATATGTGCATCTAACTATGACTTCCAGGATATGTATTTTAATTTCTGAATTCAAGGAGGTAGGATTTTTTCTTTTTAATTTCTTTAAGAAGAACAAATCTTGACTCTAAGTTATACATTATTCTAAATAATTATGCTAGATTGAGCCAGATCATTTCACAAGTTAGCCAAACAACATATCATTCTTAACTAAGAATCACTGCAATGACTTTTTCCAAAAAAGAGTATTCAACTCTTTTCATGACAGCATATACAAGAAAAGCAAACCAACTGGCCAAGGATCAAATCTAGTCTGCTATTAATTATTGTAAATCAAGTTTGATTGGAACACAGCTGTTCTACAGTAACTATTTGAATAGTAAGGGTAGAATCTATCTGACTTACAAAGGCTAGAATATTTACTATTTGGCTTATTATAGAAAGTTTGCTGTTCTAGTGTATTAATTAGTCCATTTTCACACTGATATAAAGATACTACCTGAAAATGGGTAATTTAGAAAGGAAAGAGATTTAATTAACTCACAGCTCCACATGGCTGGGGAAGCCTCAGAAAACTTAACAATCATAGTGGAAGGTGAAAGGGAATAAGGCATGTCTTACATGGTGGCCGGAGAGAAACAGCATGCACACGGGAAAACTGCCACTTTAAAACCATCAGATCTCATGAGAGTTCTCTCACTATCATGATTACAGCATGGGGAAACAGTCATCATGATACAGTCACCTACCAACAGGTTCTACCCTTAACATGCGGGGTTACAATTAAAGAGAAGATTCGGCGGAGGGAGACAAAGAGCCAAACCATATCATTCTGTCCCTGGTCTCTCCAAAATCTCATGTCCTTTTTATATTTCAAAACCAATCATGCTTTCCTAATTGTCCTCTAAAGTCTTAACTCATTCCTGCATTAACTCAAAACTCCAAGTCCAAAGCCTCATCTGAGACAAGGACAGTCCATTCTTCCCATAAGCCTGTGAAATCAAAAGCAAGTTAGTTACTTCTAAGATGCAATGCGGGTAAAGGCATTTGGTGAATGTTCCTACTTCATATGGGAGAAATTGGTCATAATAAGGGGGTACACACCCCATGCAAGTCTGAAACCCAGCTGTGCAGTCATTAAACTTTAAAGCTCCAAAATCTCCTTTGATTTTGTGTCTCACATCCAGGGCATGCCAATGCAGGGGGTGAGCTCTCAAGGCTTGGACCACTCTGCCCCTATGTCTCTGAAGGGAACAGCCCCTGTATCTGTTTCATAGGCTGGTGTTGAGTTCCTGTGGCTTTTTAAAATACACAGTGCAAGCTGTTGGTAAATCTACCTTTCTGGGGTGTGGAAGATGGTGGCCTTTTTCTCTCTCTTTTTTTTTTTCCCCCGAGACGGAGTTTTCGTTCTTGTTACCCAGGCTGGAGTGCAATGGCACAATCTCGGCTCACCGCAACCTCCACCTCCTGGGTTCAGGCAATTCTCCTCGATCAGCCTCCTGAGTAGCTGGGATTACAGGCACGCGCCACCATGCCCAGCTAATTTTTT
>CAUYOR010116631.1:0-37519 GCA_963573925.1 Callimico goeldii | reverse complement strand
TAAAAATACAAAAAATTAGCTGCGCATGGTGGCGCGTGCCTGTAATCCCAGCTACTCAGGAGGCTGAGGCAGGAGAATTGCCTGAACCCAGGAGGTGGAGGTTGCGGTGAGCCGAGATCGCGCCATTGCACTCCAGCCTGGGTAACAAGAGCGAAACTCGGGCTCAAAAAAAAAAAAAACCCAATAAAACTAGTTACTGAATAAATAAAATGTTAAAAAACAAAAAGAAATACCAGCTAGGTGCGGCGGCTCACGCCTGTAATCCCAACACTTTGGGAGGCCAAGGCGGGTGGGTCACCTGAGGTTGAGAGTTTGAGAGCAGCCTGACCAACATGAAGAAACCCCATCTCTACTAAAACTATAAAAAATTAGCTGGGCGTGGTGGCGCCTGCCTGTAATCCCAGCTACTCAGCAGGCTGAGGCAGGGGAATTGCTTGAACCTGGAGTCATAGGTTGCATTGAGCCGAGACCCAGCCATTGCACTCCAGACCGAGCGACAAGAGCAAAACTCCATCTCAAAAAAAAAAAAGAAATACTACCCCAGCTTTTTAAAATTAGTAGTATCAACAAGCATTACATTATTCTAATTTTTCTAAAGTTTCTAAATGCTTACCTGGTTCATTTCGGTACTTGACACAGACCAACAAAAACAATGCAAACATTTAGTTGAAGAAGTTTTCAGACCACACTTTATATTAAAACAAAATGTCAATATTTCACTACTAAAGTACTTCTTTGACATTTTAGTTTGCTAATGGCCACGGGAAATTTATAAGAGATAGATACCACTTGCAACATTAAGGATATTTGTTCAATTAAATGAAATAGAACCTCTTCTGTTTGGTTGGTTTTAGCAGAACATCCTGTGGAATCTCTGTTGCATACAACAGGCTTTGAGAAACACTTCTTAGTATGCTTTGTTAAACTCTAATTCTCTAAAAATTGTAGCTCCACATACGTAGTATTGGTTCACTTTACTTCCCAGCAAACCGGTATTTTCAGGGAATTCCAAATGAGAGAGAGAGAGAAAGAGAGAAAGGGAGAGAAAGGAAGGAGGAGGAGGGAGGAGGAAGGGAAAAAAGAAGAAAGGAAGGGAGAGAGTATTATCTTGCATAGGCAGTATTTATATATGTAATTGATAAAAAAAAGAGTCTGAGGGATAAAAATTCTTTGAAAGTTGTTTCGGTCTTAGACAATTTTCTTTCTTTTTAAAATTTTGAAAAGTCGCTGCCATATATCCAGACAAGTGGTGCTCACCGTGGAACCCAGTTGTGTTTTGGAAGGAGCTGTGCTGCCGGCCCCAGGAATGTGCTCATTCATAAGGAGGGGAAGCTCATAGGCCTCAGCCTCTGACATTCACAAGGTTAGACATGGGGGCGGCTAGCAGGCCAGGCTGGAATGTGCTTTCTATTATACTTCCCTAAGCAACAGGGCGGGTTCCTATGCTGTCCTCTCTTCTAACTTCCCACCGCTGAGACCTCAGAGACGGCAGCCGCTGACGTCACCGCAAAATACACGGCCTTCTTGCCATCCCTAGCGGTCTGTGGATTCGTAAAGATACGCAAAGAAGGTGTAGGTGGGAATGTCCAATCCCCCTCGGGGGGATATTTAAGGGTGCAGACAGTTGGAGAACTCACATGCCTCGGATTGCCTCTACCAATTGGTGCAGGGCACGCAATCCACATGCCTGTCCCTTGGACTGAGAAGCTCTGGTTCCAGCAGCCTCAACGCTGAGTCTGCTCAGACAACTTCATCACCCTCTGAGGACCACAGTTCTTCCTCTGTACAGTAATACTAGATGACCGCTACGGTTCTTTTCAGGATATAATTATGTAACCTTCAACAGAGACATAAGTCTAAGACAAATAAAACATTATATTAGTAGCTACACTACAATCTACTATTGCACATAGATTGACAGGCCTCTTTGCACTTTCTAAATTATGTGGATAATTCACAATGAAAGTATACATTTGAGGCAAATGTGGAAGTGGAGGTTCCACAAAAAGCCATCGTTTATATAGAGTTTTAGTGGACTAGTAACTGCTGATGTGCCTTCAAAACCCAGGAAGGTCTCCTTACACAAAACAAATATATTGCCCGAGTGTTGCTGAGGTTCTAAGCTCTGCTCATAGCAAGCACAACCTCTCCTTTCCCAGAGATCATAGGATGGAATCATGCTATGATGAAGTGCTTGAAAAACAGTCTTCCCTGAGACAAGGTTTTATCGCGGGTCCCAGCTCAGAAAGTACCAAGTTAGGCTAATTAAGATGAAATAATTTAATTAATAAGCCATCCAAAGGCCAGCAGCATCCGAATCTATTAGGAGCATGCTAGAAATGCAGACTCTCAGGCCCCAGCCCAGACCTACTGAATCAGAATCTGCATTTTTACCCGACTTTAAAGTTTGAGAGGCCCAGAGCTAAAAGGAAACCGCATTCTGAATGATCTGTGCATACAATTGTGAATAAATATGAGTTACTCAGCCTTGAGGGATTCCGGTAAATCAAATCGAGACTGGTTCGGGTGCAAGCCAGTAAATCCG
This sequence comes from Callimico goeldii, assembly GCA_963573925.1. Classification (NCBI taxonomy): domain Eukaryota; kingdom Metazoa; phylum Chordata; class Mammalia; order Primates; family Cebidae; genus Callimico; species Callimico goeldii. Next base: position 34,974 of record CAUYOR010116631.1, on the reverse strand, counting down.
AGAGGGGGAAAACTCCAGAAAGGGAAACTGAGCGTGGACAGAGATGATTTATCTGCTACTTTTGCATAGAATTGGATTAGCTCTTTGTTATTTTTCCTTAATTTGATTTTTTAAATAGAGCTATTAAGACCCAGGTCTAAGGAGTTCAGAGTCATCAACCAAAGTGGTGCTGAGAATTAAGAAAGTGACTGCCTCTTCCCTTTTAAGATTTTAGGGGGAAGGGAGGTAAATACATTCCCAACTTGCCCAGATGTGGTGGTCTGTGATCTGGCCGTGGTGTGGTGGGAGATATCAGTTCTCCAGCATCCAGCTACTCTGGGTTTTAATCTAAAGTCTGCACTTTGCCAACCATGCAATTTCAGGCAATTTCATCTCTGAGAGTCTTCACTTCCTCTGTGGTAAAATGAGAATACTGATACTTATACTGCCCTCACAAGCAATTCGAAGATACAGAGTCTCTAAAGCACCTACCTGGGATTAGGCAATCATGGCCATGTAGCAAATGTGAATGCCTTTCCCAGTTCCAGTGTACCAGGGTGCGTTAGCCCACCCTCCCTGTTTCAAAGCCCCACTCCCACCAGCTCCTCGTCCAGTGGTTTGACAAACGTATTTTTAGGGCCTTAGGTGAGCCAGGCAAGTTAATAAATAACAGAGCCTTCCCTGTGGAGGTCTTCATCCACTAAGAGGTTCACATGGAGTTCAATGATTCTGAGACTTTCAGATTTCACAAGTCATTAAAATTTCAAAATAATTTAGGGCAGTGATAGAGGGTTGCCAACTTTTGTGTGTGTAGCAATTGTTGAGAAAATTGTTTTGAAACTTTCATTGTTTCTAAAAGAAAAGGCTATTTTAACATCACAAAGTAGGTTACTATTGAAGGCACCCCTTTTTATATGAATAAATGAATTTAACTCTTTGAAATATATTGCATTGTGCTTTTTAAAGAAATCTCAGTGTAAATAAACGAAAACCTCTTCATGAGTCTGTGGTATTTGGTACCCACTTCCTTTTAAAATGGCAGGCTAAAGGGATAGGTTTTACCCAGAAGTTACCAGAAGGTCCTGAGGCCTGAGGTTTGCTCACCACATCTAAGCTCTGCCTTCACCCTGCTTCTCCACAACACTCCAAGGATTTTTTTTTTTTGGGAGACAGAGTCTCCTTGTATCACCCAGGCTGGAGTGCAGTGGCATGATCTTGGCTCACTTCAACCTCTGCCTCCCAGTTTGAAGCAATTCTCCTGCCTCAGCCTCCCGAATAACTGAGACTTCAGGTGCACATCACCACACCCAGCTAATTTTTGTATTTTTTGTAGACATAGGATTTCTCCATGTTGCCCAGGCTGGTCTCAGACTACTGAACTTAAGTGATCTACCTGCCTCAGCTTCCCAAAGTGCTGGGATTACAGGCATGAGCCACCATGCACAACCTGAATATGTTTTATTTGCATAAAACAATGCTTTCAGCCAGGCACGGTGGCTCAAGCCTGTAATCCCAGCACTTTGGGAGGCCAAGGTGGGTGGATCACGAGGTCAAGAGATCAAGACCATCCTGGTCAACATGGTGAAACCCCGTCTCTACTAAAAATAAAAAAAATTAGCTGGGCATGGTGGCGCGTGCCTGTAGTCCCAGCTACTCAGGAGGCTGAGGCAGGAGAATTGCTTGAACCCAGGAGGCGGAGGTTGTGGTGAGCGGAGATCGTGCCATTGCACTCCAGCCTGGGTAACAGGAGCAAAACTCCGCCTCAAAAAAACAACGCTTTCAGTAGGTCCTGGTTACAGTTGGGCATTGGGAGGAAGCTGAAGAGTCTAGCAGATATTAATTAATGCGCTTATTTTATTTAATACACTCAGCAAATATATGTGTTTCTAAAAGAACAGAAAGGAACCACGTCCATATATAGGCAGATGCTATTGTCAGTTGGGTGGGATTATAGATTATTTTTCTGTGCTTTGGACTTTTTACTACTTTCCACATTTCCCCCAGGAAGATATATTACTTATACAATAAGAAAAAAGAGTTTATCTTGAAAAAATAAGAACGTAAAAATGTTGGACTACGGGTGTGGGACTCCCTGGAATCACGCAGTACATTATCTGCCCAGCCATATGCAATGTGCCTGCATGAAACACACGTAGTGCCACTGCAGATCCTTTTATATCTTTTGAATTCTTTTTTGTTTGTTTGTTTTGTTTCGTTTTGAGACAGAGTCTCACTCTGTTGCCCAGGCTGCAGTGCAGTGGCACGATATCCTCTCACTTCAACCCCCAGCTCCGGGGTTCGAGCGATTCTCGTGCCTCAGCCTCCTGAGCAGCTGGGGTTGCAGGCTCATGCCACGATGCCTGGCTAGTTTTTGTGTTTTTAGTAGACATGGGGGTTGACTCTATTGACCAGGCTGGTCTCAAACTTCTGATCTCAAATTATAGGCCCACCTTGGCTTCCCAAAGTGCTGGGATTACAGGAGTTAGCCACCATACCCAGCCTGTATCTTTGAATTCTGTGTTGCATGCATATAGTATATATTCAAAAAATAATTGGTTAATTTTGGAAATGTTTGGAACACTCAAAGGGGAGTTCCTGTAAACTAAGGTTTTCCTCATTTGCTACCTACCCTTGAAACCTCGCCTGACCCTCCCCATCTTTGGGCCTTGGGAGGCTCCTCCTGTAGCCACCTTAACTAGGAAGCAGGTGCCGCCCCAATTAGACAGGGTAGAAGATGTGATGGTCTCATCTGACAGTATGGCCTGGCCTAGCTTGATTGTTACGGTTAGGATTACAAATCATGAATCAAAACAAAGGCCACTTCAAAAGTCCAGTGCTCACCAAAGCATGATCCTGTATGAGAAAGTTAGGTGACAAAGAAAAAATAAAGAACTTTGTGAAACCGGGCCACAGATGACACCAGGTGGACGGAACTCCGGGATCCCTGGGACCTGTCTCAGGTCTTTAAGGTAAGCTGAACATTCCTACTCATGAGTAAATATCTCAGGCAAAAGCCTTTCTACTCACCTAATTATCATTTTTTTCAAAGCATCTGCTTCTGGGGAAAGATTAATTAGTTGGCTATTCCTGAAGGATGGATTTGAGGAGGTCAAAGGCCAGCACAATGGAAGGGAGAGAGAACTAAACTGTGGAAGTGTCTCTTTGGAGGAATGAAGATCAGAGTCCATTGCAGGAGCGCCACTATATGCAAGCTTTGCTCTGGTTTTCTTTCAGAAAAGAGAGACTCCTGCCAGGATGCAAATATTTAACTTAAACTGTATTTTGCTAGCATTCTCACTGAAGAACTTCCACCTGAAAGTTTCTCTGTCTTTTTGGATAAGCACGTCAGAGTGGCATTCTGTCTAAGACTACATGCAGACACCTTTTAGATACTTCGTGTGAAAAATACAAGACTCAAGGACGGCTACCTCATGTGCACCTCAAATGTTTCCTCATTTTCATCCACCAGAACTTTTTCTTACAGATTTAAACAAGTCATCCTGGAAATAGATATTGACAGTCTGTGCAAGTTTACCCAATGTCTGTGCAGACACCTTGAGCTCAGGGACTCGGCTTGCCAGTGCCCCTGTCCCTCGCCCATGGGACTTTGCTCCTCCATGGTTTTTCATTTCATTTTTAAAACATTGTTGGCCGGGCACGGTGGCTCACGCCTGTAATCCCAACACTTTGGGAGGCCAAGGCAGGCAAATCACAAGGTCAGGAGATTAAGATCGTCCTGGCCAACACAGTGAAACTCCATCTCTACTAAAAATACAGAAAATTAGCCAGGCATGGTGGTATGCACTGGTACTAATTCCCTGCAATTCCAGCACTTTGGGAGGCCAAGACAGGCAGATCACTTGAGGTCAGGAGTTCAAGACCAGCCTGGCCAATATGTCGAAACCCTGTCTCTACTAAAAATACAAAAATTAGCCAATTGTGGTGGCTCATACCTGTAGCCCGCGCTACTTGGGAGTCTGAGGCAGGAGAATCCCTTGAACCTGGGAGGCAGAGGTTGCGATGACCCTAGATGACACCACTGCTTTCCAACCTGGGTGACAGAGCAAGACTCCATCTCAAAAAAGAAAAAAGTTGAATAAGTAGCCAGTGGGTTTCTATTTTCCGAACTTATAAAGAAGTTAAACAGTTTCCTCAAGGACATGCAACAAGGAAATGACAGAAATGGAATTCAAACTAGCTCCACTGAACTTCAGAGTTCCAGCTCTCACCTCCGCTGCCCCGACCCAAGAGCTGCTCTGTGGCTGGCTTAGAGTCTCAGAGAAGAGACGCACATGTCTGTCTGTATCACATGTCTGTCACTAGCTTTCTTCTAGAATGCCTGTTTCAAAAAATAAAAGTATCTTTACAATAATTAAAAACAATCTTAAAGAAAAGACGACTACTGGGGTGTGAAATGGGTAAAGTGTGGTGCATTCCAAAACTGCTTGAGGGTGATTATGTTTAATGCTGATTAAAGTCCTGAATTCTTGAAATAAACTTATGTTTCATAGGCCAGTACAGTCACTAGAATGAAGGTACATTTCAGCGTATTCAATATTTTAAGGGACAATTCATAAGTCTACACTAATGCATGTATTTATAGTATACTCCAGACAGTAATTAGTTGCCTAAAGGATAAATAACTTCATGAACTATGCGATAGGTATTGTATAGCTCCTCCAGCTTATGCACTTTAGAATGTGGGGCACCTAGAGTGCAGCATGGCGTAGAATAAAGCATTGTAGAGAAAAGTTGTTTTAGCTTGTCTGGGTCTAGAATGGGAGCCCAGTTCCAATTCCCACTTCTCCACCAAGACTGGAGCCTGTTTCATCTGTCAAAACCTACTTCGTCATCTTAAAAGTAAAGCCTATGAATGGAGAGTGACTAACCCAGAGAGGGCACTTAATGTATTTTATAGTTATTCTGTTACACACACATATAACCAAATGTTTTGATAAAGTATAAAAGTAATATTGAATGAAACATACCATGTACAAGATGAGGAGATAAATTATCCTAAAGATGCAACTCTTTATTATGTTCCTTTTGAGATTTAATGCAATCCAAATCAGAATTTCAAAGAATTTCTGTAGCATTCAATAATGCCATTTGTTAAAATGGGACTACTGAATGGCCATTACGGTGGCTCACCCCAGTAATTCCATCATTTTGAAAGACCAAGGAAGGAGGGTCGCTTGAAATCAGGAGTTTGAGACCAGCCTAGCCAGGAAAACAAGACCCCATCTCTACAAGAAAAGAGCTGTGTGCAGTGGTACATGCCTGTAGTCCCAGCTACTTGGGGGGCTGAGGTGGGAGGATTGTTCAGCTTACAAGTTCAAGGCTGCAGTGAGCTATGATTGCACCACTGCACTCCAGCCTAGGCAAGAGAGCAAGACCCTGTCTCAAAAACAAAGCTGTTTTGAGTGCTCATTAAGAGGGAAATACCCAAAGCAGAAAGAAAATGCCCTATGTGCCAGAAGTAACCACTGTTAACTGACTGGCAAATACTGTTTCAGACTTTTCTCTATATATACACAAATATACCTGCAACCTCCATTCTCTGTAGCTATTATTGTAGGAGGGCAAGTGTATTTCACCCGTAACCACAGGGTTTCTGTTAGGCATTAAGCACATATGAATCATCCAGCACTATGTGTAAAGAGTCCCGGATCTGAGCAGGGAACCTGTAAACCTAGAAGAATCCTTTTCCTGTTTCCTCACACCCCTGCCCACACACACACATGGCAGAGTGGCAGCCTTCTGCTCCCAGTGGGATCAGCCTGGACTTTGGGAGTCAAGTGATTGGTCATCAGCGTGTGGCCTGGATTTTGGCTTCTCCGTTCTACTGATAAAAGCCAGTGCTCACTCCATCTACAGGTGTGTATTTAACTGCACCATTTCCAGGTAAAAAGCCGTGAGGATAACATTTCCTTCAAATGCATCGAATGCTAGCATTCCATACGGTAAAATAACCCTTACCATTGTCTACGACAAGGCCCTGGCAAGGAGCAGCAGGCACTCACAGAGGGTGACTATCCTAGTCCACTTTTGCAGCTATAATAGAATAACCGAGACTAGGTAATTTATAGGAGCAGAAATGTATCCTCTCACGGTTCTGGAGGCTGGGAAGTCCAAGACCAAAGCACTGGCAGCTCACATGGAAGGACAGATGGAAGGACAAGAGAAGAGCTCGTTTTCATATGGCAGAAGAGCTGAAGGCAACCCCACTCCTCAACCCCTTTTAATAATGGCACTGAGCTATCCATGAGGGCAGAGCCCTCATGACCTGAGCACCTCCCAAGAGGCCACACCTCACAGCACTGTCACACTGGGGATTAAGTTCCCAACACGTGCGTTTGGGAGAGGACAGAGTCAAAGCTGACTGTGATTAAATAACACTTAGTAAAAGGACTATCTTCATAAGTGTGGCCCAGTTGAAGGGACTACAAGGAGCCGTGAGGCACCCGGGGCTCTGTTTTCTTTCTCTCTCACACTGGCTCTTGCTCTCATTCTCTCCTCTCTCTCTCTGCCTTCTCCTGCAGCCTCTAGCAAAGACAATTGAATTTATTGAGTAAATACATGCCTGATACAACTCCACTGCACCTTATAACGACCTGATTGTTATCCTTTTAACCTTTCCTTCCACACCTTGGGTTCAGGGAAAGCTCTGAATTTTCACCTGTAGAGATCCAATTCCCCAACTCCTCCTGGGAGGAATCTGCCTTTTCTTTCCTTTCTTTTTTTTTTTCTTCTGAGTCTCACTCTGTCACCCAGGCTGGAGTGCAGTGGTGCAATCTTGGCCCACTGCAGCTTCCACCTCCCAGGTTCAAGTGACTCTCCTGCCTCAACCTCCTGAGTAGCTATAATTACAGGCATTCACCACCATGCCCAGCTAATTTTTTTTTTTTTTTTTTTTTTGTATTTTTAGTAAAGACGGGGTTCCGCCATGTTGTCCAGGATGGTCTTGAACTCCTCGCCTCAGGTGATCCGTCCGCTTTGGCCTCCCAAAGTGCTAGGATTATAGGCGTGAGCCACTGCACCCAACAGAAACTGCCTTTTCTTCTTCTTTTTTAAAATCTTGCTCTGTCACCCAGGCTGGAGTGCAGTGGCACAATCTTGGCTCATTGCAACTTCTGCCTCCCGGGTTCAAGAGAATCTCCTGCCCCAGCCTCCCAAATAGTTGGGATTACAGGCACCCGCCACCGTGCTCAGCTAATTTTTCTATTTTTAGTAGAAATGAGGTTTCACCATGTTGACCAGGGTACTCTTGAACTCCTGAACTCAAGTGATCCGCCAGCCTCGGCCTCCCAAAGTGCCAGGATTCCAGATGTGAGCCACCACGCCCTCCTGAAGCTGCCCTTTCTTTGCCTCTTGGATTTCTCCGCACCAGCATCTCTGGTGAGGGTTTGCCATGTTATGCTTTGCTGCGCTCAGAGTGCTGGGCAGAGTAATGAGCTAACACGTGGGTACCCCGCATGGCTGGCTGGGATGAGCACCTGAAACTGCTTTTCAAGATCTTAACTTGGTGTTGCCCACAGGCTCCATACCCTTTCCCTCTGGTCCCTTGTACACTACATTCTCACAACACCTAAGAGCGTTTCTTCAGGAGGAGACCACGGGCTGTCACCTGCCTCTCCCATACACATCCATGCAGAAGCTTAGAGCAGCCTGTGAGTTTGGCCTAGATCTTCATGATCACTGATGCCTCTGTCCATGGCCAACACTTCACTTGTGAGTTTGGCCTAGATCTTCATGATCACTGATGCCTCTGTCCACGGCCAACACTTCACCTGTCTGATTACAACCTCTTTGGATTTGCTTTTGATATACCAGCCCAGGGTCAAGAGCAGCCAGCCACCTTTTACCACTGTCCAACTGAGGTACCGCCATGATGGAGAAGATTCCACTGGGGTGAGTCAGCTCAGCACCTACAGTGACTCCTGCCCACACTTTATCTAAGCCACAACCTGTTTTCTCCCTTACAAACCCCTTGTACCCTGCCTCACTTGAAACATGTTCACCCCCCCACTACACAATTAGAAATCGTTTTGCCCACTACTTGCCAAGTGGTCAGGAAGCAGGTCACTTCCTCTACTCTCCTCACTCTCCCAAAGACCCATCCAGAGCCAGCCCTGGATGTACCCTAGATCAAGGAACCCTCTGCTTTCGACCCAGTAGAATCCTGCGAATTCTCCAGATCCCCTCTGATACATCCCATGTCGTAGTTCTTCCTTAACTGATTCCAGTTCGTGCCACCACCACCCACTCCCTGGGCCAGCTCTGCACCCCCCACCAAAGCCTTCGCTTTTCATTCCTGGGAGAAACACGGGCCCCATCACCTGCTTCTCCTCCATCCTGGTAACTTGAAGCAGTGCCCACGGGAGCTTTCGTCTGCTCTGGTCCTCCTGCCAGTTTGGTTGAGACACATCGCTGGCAGACCTGTTCACCCTCTGAGGGGAGGGAACGCCTCTTCCACACAGTCTGCCTAGATTCACCAATTGTTAATATCTCATCTCACTTGCCTAATGGATACACACCTATAAATTTTGAATATATGTACACATGTTCTAAATACATATGTATTGTGTATACATGCATATACATATATGCATGTTTATATGTGTATACATAGAGGTATAGGTATGTAAACGTATATATGTATATGTGTGTGGCTGAACCATTTGAGAGTCCACTGATGACATTGTGCCTCTTTGAAATACTTCCGTGTGGCTCTGAAGGAGAAAGATGCTTTCTTACATAACCTTAATACAATTAAGGGAAGAAATTCAACACAGAGACAACACCGCTATTTAATATATAGACGATATTCAAATTTTAACCATTGTCTCAAAACGGCCTTTGTAGCATTTTTTTTCCTAACCCTCCTTCCAGTTCCCGAACCCCACTGCACTTGGCTGTCACATCTTCCTGAGCCTCCTTTATCCCGGAAGACTTGCTTGGCCTTTTTCCTTCAGGACACTGACATTTTTGAAGAGCACGGGCAGGCATTTTGTAGACTGCTATTCAATTCCAATTTGATTATTTCTTCATGGTTAGATTCAGATCAGGGCATACTGGCAGCAACGCTGCAGAAGTGATAGATCTCCTCAGCAGAGTCAGTTCTGGCAGGAGAAGCTTTGAAGAAATCAGTTTAAATTCTCCTCCCTGGGGTTCTCCTTCCCTTCCCACAGGTGAGCAGATAGGAGATCCTGGCCTCCTTGCCACAGGGGAGATTTGAGGCAGGGCAGGAAGTCGTAGTCCCCTCCAGGTCCCCTTCCTGCCTTTTATTTCCAAAAGCACAGGTTCAACGAGAAGAGGTGGAGGGACTTTGAAGGAAGCATGAAGCAGAGAAAAGGAAACAACTGTTTCAGACCCAAAGGAAATTCTCCCAGGGTAGGGACAGGAGAGAGAAGTGTGTGACTCGCACTAGGAAACAGGAGCGCATCCTACTCCCTGGCAGGACCTCAGAGAGAAGCACTGTGTGATGCCCCAGGCAGGCTGCATCCTAGGCCTGGGCCCCAGACTTAACAAAGACTCCTGTGCTCCCAGTAGGAGAAGGCCCGACAGAAGTGGCAGCCCTGAAGCTTCAGACTAAGACAGCAGGGGCCTGCTGACTGTAACCTGGGGGCCTCACCAGTGCCAGGCCCCAAGAATGACCAGAACCTCCATGCTCCCCTGGGACATCAGCGCAGCCCTACCAATGACTACCCAGCAGTCAGTGGACTTGAAGGTAAAATCAAGTTTATTCAGGAAAAGCAAACGTGGTTGGGCACGGTGGTGCACACCTGTAATCCTAGCACTTTGGGAGGCCAAGGTGAGAGGATCACTTGAGCCCAGGAGTTAGAGACCAGCCTGGACAATGTGGTAAGACTCCATCTCTACAAAGCTGCAAAAATTAGCCAAGTGTGGTGCTGCAAGACTGTGGTTCCAGCTATTTAGGAAGCTGAAGTGGGAGGATTGCTTGACCTCAGGAAGTTGGGCTTGCAGTAAGCCATGATGGTGCCACTACACTCCCACGTGGGTAACAGAGCAAGACCTTGGCAGGGGTTGGGTGGGGAGAAGAAAAGAAGGAAGGAATGAAGGGAGGGAGGAAGGGAGGGAGAGAGAGAAAGAGAGAAAGGAAGGAAGGACGGAAGGGAGGGAGGGAGGGAGGGAGGAAGGAGAGACAGAGTGGGGAGAGAAAGAAGGAAAGAAAGAGTGCTGGGTGCGGTGTCTCACGCCTGTAATCCCAGCACTTTGGGAGGCTGAAGCGGGTAGATCATGAGGTCAAGAGATCGAGACCATCCTGGTCAACATGGTGAAACCCCATCTCTACTAAAAATACAAAAATTAGCCGGGCGTGGTGGCGCGTGCCTGTAATCCCAGCTAGTCACGAGGCTGAGGCAGGAGAATTGCTTGAACCCGGGAGGTGGAGGTTGCGGTGAGCAGAGATTGCCCCACTGCACTCCAGCCGGGTAACAAGAGCGAAATTCCGTCTCAAAATAGAAAAGAAGGAAAGAAAGAGAGAGGGAGGAAGGAAAGGAAGGAAGGAAGGAAAAAGGGGAGAGAGAGGGGAGAAAGAGAGAGAAAGAAGAAAGAAACAAGGAAAGAGGCTGGACGTGGTGGCTTACACCTGTAATTCCAGCACTTTGGGAGGCTGAGGTGGGCAGATCACCTGAGGTCAGGAGTTCGAGACCTGCCTGGCCACCATGGTGAAACCCCATCTCTGTTTAAAAAAAAAAAGAAGGAAAGGAAGGAAGAAGGAAGTAGGGAAGGAGGGAAGGGGGTGAAGGAAATGCAGTATTCCTCTTATCCCCAGATTTCTGGCTGAAATTCAGGCCTGCTGAACACACCCCTCACCGCAGCCCCCCTGCCAGGTGTGGGCCCAGCTTTACATAGTTCATGCTGGAATTTCATGCAGAAAACTGGTTGCAAAAGATGCTTAAAGGGCCAGGGGAGCACAAAGGAGAAGGAGATCTCCCAGACATCAGGATGCTGGCGCCCAACCGGCCAGCACAGCACTGACCTGCTCGAGGTTTTGCCACTGTGCTGATGAGGCTGCTTGGGGTCCTGATCGGGAACCAGGAGCCCACACTGTGTGGCTGCTGCCGTGGCCAGAGCCCCCGCCAAGGGGCAGGAGGCAACAGAGGCTCATTTCTTCTTCCTGCTTTCAGCTTCTACCAGTACCTCCCACAGGCAGACCCGCAGCAGAAGCAGCTGGCAGAGGAGGGTGCTGGAAGTATAGTCCGGCCCCTGCCTCCACTGCTGAGCCCCAGGCCCGCAACACCCAGGACTCCGCAGAAGGGAGGCAAAGGACCGCCGGCCCTTCCACACACTCCCCTACCATCTGGTCCTCGGCCCTTTGCCTTGGCTGCCAGGAGAGCACGCTCCAGTCAGCCTCTCGCCTGCAGGGGGCGATGTAAATGTTAACCCAAACCAAAGGAAAAGAACGGAATATGAGCCATGCCTGCACAGGTGCAGGCTGGCTCTGGGCCCATGGGGCCAAGGCGGCCTTACTCTTCAATTTGTCAGCTGTGGGATCCACGGTTAGGAAGGCTTGATGCTTTATTTTGCTTCTTTAGCAACCATTCAGGATGACTTCCTTACTTTTTTTTTTTTTTTCAGTTTTGATTTGTTCTATATTTCCTAGGAGATACGGCAGAAATATTTGACTCCATTGCCACACAAAACAGGAAATTGCATTTCACCGGGTTTTATTATTGCTGGTTCCCTTTTGCTCCTAGTGCACTTCCCAGTCAAATGCCTGCTTTTGAACAAGAGGCAAATTTAGCAATAGTTCAGAGAAATGTATTGAAAGCCTGCTGCTACTGGCTTGACTCTAAGAATTTGAAAAGAAAAGGAAAGAGAAGAAAAAGAAAAAATATCAGTCTTCATCTTTAAGTAGCTTACAGTTTTGTTTAGAAATGAGGCTTCTGCACATGCAACTTGAGGAAACAAATAGATATAGCATAATATATTCCAGTGTTGAAGTCTGTGGTGCAGATTCTAAGGGTGACAGAACAGCTTTCTCTAGCCAGGCGCAGTGGCTCACCCCTGTAATCCCAGGACTTTGGGAGGCCGAGGCAGGTGGATGACGAAGTCAGGAGTTCAAGATCAGCCTGAGCAACATGGTGAAACCCCATCTCTACCAAAAATACAAAAGTTAGCTGGGCGTGGTGGTGCATGCCTGTAATCTCACGTACTCGGGAGGCTGAGGCAGGAGAATCGCATGAGCCCGGAAAGTGGAGGTTGCAGTGAGTCAAGATCGAGCCACTAGACCAGTCTGGGCAAAAGAGGGAGATACCATCTCAAAACAACAACAACAACAAATAATAATAATAATAATAATAATAATAATAGCTGTCTCTAAAGGGGTTATATTGGAAGACAAAGGAGAGGGCAGGGCAAGTTCCTAGCATGAAGACCTCTGATGGTGAAAGACAGACAAGTGAGCAGTCACCTGTGAGCAGGCAGTAAGATTGCTCAGCTGGGTAGGAAAATGCATGCAATATACTTGAGGGTCTTGAACATCAGTTTGAGGAAATTGAACTTAATTCTATAATAGCCAAAATGTGATCATGAGAACAAGGACAATTACAAACCAAATTGTCCTCATTCTGGTTGTATAGAATATAACATATAAGCCGCTAAAATATGCACTATTTTAATCAGCATGACTCTTAAGTAATAACTTTAATTCTATGAGACTAATAATTAGGTTTTTATAAAATATTGATTCATTAAGTATTAGCAAATATTTTATCTTACATCTCAATGAATTTTTTCTCCTAGAATATAAAGCGTAAATATTCCTCACTATGTGACTTCACTGAACTCCCGAGTTGGCAAAGTGAGATTAGATAGAGAGGGATACTGTGCTGTCCATTTCTATGTTGCCCCTGAATTCCTGAGTTAGGAAAGCAAGGGGTTCGAGCCCTGGCTCAAAAATTTATCCCATTGTCTTCCAGCCCCGAATGCATATGGGGAGGGTTAAGAAAGCAAAGCGGGTCTATACAAAACTTCCCAAGGCACCTTCCCTCCTTCCATTCCCAGACCCACTCTTCTCCCTGCTCCCCAGGGCCTGCTCTAACCTGCCTGAGTAAATACGCAAGGCCCCAATCCGGGTCAGCGTCTTCTATCACCTGCTCTTAGGTGGATAAGTGATCATCAAGGCTTGAAGCCCACCTGCTACTCAGGCGCATGCGCGCACACACACGTACACACGTACGCACGCACACGCACGCACAGAGGTACACGCATTCTGTTGTTAACTTTGAGAAGAGTCCCTCTAGCGGCCACCTGTACAACACCCTGTGGGACCGGATACCGCTGGAAGGCTGACATTGGTAGGTACCTCGCAGTGGCTACATTTTTGGTTTTCTGAGTTGGGGAAGTGGGAGAGGAAATGAAGAGGTTGGCTTTAGCCAGACTGTGAAGGTTGGACTAAGGCTTTTCCTTATAACAATGTGAGATGTTGGGCATCCAGGGTTTTAGAATAGATAATGAAGTGATCAGTTCTTGATTTTATAAAGGCAATGCTTGCCTTCAGTACGTAGGTGACTATCAGAGGGTAAATGATGATAATGAAGTAGCTAGCTTAATATATAAAAAACAAATAGGGCCGGGTGCAATGACAAACGCCTGTAATCCCAGCATTTTGGGAGGCCGAGGCAGGCGGATCATGAAGTCAGAAGTTCAAGACTAGCCTGGCCAACATGGTGAAACCCCATCTCTACTAAAAATACAAAAATTAGTGGGCATGGTGGTACACACCTGTAATCCCTGCTGCTCAGGAGGCTGAGGCAGGGGAATCCCTTGAACCTGGGAGGCAGAGGTTGCAGTGAGCAGAGATCGTGCCACTGCACTCCAGCTTGAGCGACAGAGCAAGTCTCTGTCTCAAATAAAATAAAATAAAAAGAAACATCTTTGTATGTGCTTTGCTCAGTGTGAAGCCGGGAAGAAGGTGCTGCACCTCCTCATTTACCAGGCTGAGGGAGGGAGAAGTTGGCATAAGTCCTCTTAACCAGGCTGTGCTCCCCACTGCCTCCTCAATCCCCAGAGACAGCCTGTCTCCTTCTCCACCACAGCTCTCCCACAGTTTGAGACAGGGACTTCGGTCTAAATGGAGATCAAGGACAGCTGAAAAAGGGAGAAAAGAAGAAGTTACCACCAAAACACACTATGGGGACCATATCAATCAGGATTAGTAAGTTCATCTCAGAGTAAAAACTGCAAAATAACAATGGCTTCAATAGATGTAATTACTTTTGTTTTTGTGGGAGTCTTTTTTTTTCTTCTCTTTTTCATGTAAAAGTCTAGGGGCAAGCAATTCAGGACTGGATTATGGTTCTGTCCCTCCCAGTTCTCAGTGAACCAGACCATTTCCCTCACTATTCCACTGTTCCTAGGAAGTAGTTCTTATCTTCATGGTTCAAAATGGTTGCCAGAACTCCAGCCATCACATCCTTGTTTCAGGCAACAAGGTAAAGGGGAGATCAAAGAGAAGGGGAGGAGCACATGCTAGCACGTTTTAAGGAACTGCTCTAGAAGTTGGAACAGCAATTCTGCTTAGACATCATTTTTCAGGCCTTAATCACATGACCCCACTAAGTGCAAGAGAGGCTGGGAAATTCTAGAAGCCAAATGAGAAAGAGGATGTTAGGAAGAGGAGGGCGGTTTTCTTTGAGTCCAAGCCAGTGACCTAATCTTCTTAGCTTTTCTGTCCCTAATGCCCGTTGTCTGCTGCCTGGGTCCAAAGCCTGTGTTGTGCCCGTGCTCCACAACCCGCTTCTTCCAACGGGTTCTGCAAATAAACAGGACTATTCCTGCTCTATATTTACTGCTAGGGGCTCACGTGCAGGAGGTACCTTTTGAATAAAGCGTTTGTGTTCTAGAATGGAGGCTGGCAGACATTTTCTGTGAAGAGCCAGATAGAAAATCGTTTTGCCTTTGTGGCCCATGCAGTCTCTGTTGCTGCAACGTACTGAACTCTGCCATGGTAGTGTGAAAGCAGTCATAGGAACTATGGAAACAAATGAGTGTCGCGTATCCCAATAAAACTTTATTTGGGGACATTGAAATTTGAATGACATGTAATTTCCACATGTCATGAAATTTTATTCTTTTGGTTCTTTTTCAACTATTTAAAAGTGTAGGCTAGGCACAGTGGCTCAAACCTGTAATCCCAACACTTTGGGAGGCTGAGGCAGCTGGATCATTTGAGGTCAGGAGTTTGAGACCAGCCTTCCCAACATGGCAAAACTCCGTCTCTACTAAAAATTAAAAAAAAAAAAAAAGCCAGGTTTGTGGCACACGCTTGTAGTCCCAGCTACTGGGAAGGCTGAGGCAGGAGAATCACTTGAACCCCGGAGGTGGAGATTGCACTAAGCTGACATCACGCCACTGCGCTTTAGCATGGGTGACAAAGTGAGACTCCACCTCAAAATAAATAATTAAATCATAAAAATGTAAACGCTGTTTAGTTGTTGCCCATGAGCTGTAGTTTACCAGGCCCTGCCCTAAAAGACGAAGGTGTAGGATAATCATTATAAATGCTACATGACATTGTAACAACTAGCGGTGGTGCTGAGCTAAGTCCTATACACAATCCTCCATAACCCATGCATAGATAGCCTCTGATTTTATAGATGAGGGAACTGAGGCCCAGAGAGGCTAATTCACTTACCTAAGATCACACAGCCAGTAAGTGATCAAGCCTTATGCAGAGTATGTGTTGAGTCATAGCACTGTGTCAAACTGACAAACCCGTGGAACCTGCATGGGGAGGCTGGAAAGAAAGGTTGAAAGAACAAGGACAGGATAGCCTACAAAGGCTCAAGGGGACACAGAGGCAGGTGCCTGCCCAGAGCGACTTGGTGGTAAAGTATAGACTCTAGGGTCAGAAGCCAGAGGTTCAAATCCCCACTCCACCATCTATTAGCTGTGCGGACTTAAGCAAGTCACAGGACCTCTTTGAGCCTTATTACTCTCATCTGAAAAATAAGGATGATGATATTATTTTCCTCTGAGTTGCTTGGAGTGAAGTGCTTAGCTGGCACCTGGCACCGAGTCCTGTGATGGAGATGACTCCAGGATGGGGACACGGTGAGCTGTGTCCTTACTGTGAGGAGGCGGGGATAGGGGCTTGGGAATGGCATGGCTATTTCAGGAAGTACTGAAATGCCTGAAGAGAAACTCGTGGGCCCGTGCTGGAGGGGAGGAAGGAACCTGGGAAATTGAACTTGCTGCTTTGGGCTTTCACACCATGCACTGCGCTGTGGGTGGAGAGGGCTGGAGAAGAGAGAGCAAGACCCCACCCAGGGGAGCTGCCTAGCTTGTGGGAAGATGAAACACTTCGATTTTAAAACTAAGAGATTGCAGCAAAGCAATATTTCATTACCTCCTGCCTCCAACCCTCCTCAGCCACAATCACAGTGACACTGTTGAGGAAATAAAAACCCCTAAACCCAGCAGGCAGGACACTGGGAGCTCCCATTCACCCAGATCAGGGCTTGAGAAGAATGGGTTTTGAGACTGGTTACACGACAGAATCCCTGGGCAGGCTGTTCTCAAATACAGATAGCTGGATGGGTCTCACCCTTTTAGAGATTTCTATTCAGTAGGTATGAGGAGGGTCCCAAAAATAAGAATCCTAAAACTTTTTTTAAAAACTTTTGGCCAGACATGGTGGCTCACACCTGTAATCCCAGCACTTTGAGGGGCCGAGGTGGGCGGATCACAAGATCAGGAGTTCGAGACCACCCTGGCCAATATGGTGAAACCACATCTCTACTAAAAATACAAAAATTAGCTGGGTGTGGTGGCAGGGGCCTGTAGTCCCAGCTACTCAGGAGGCTGAGGTAGGAAAATCACCTGAACCCGGGAGATGGAGGTTGCAGTGAGACAAGGTCTCACCTGTACTCCAGCCTGGGCGACAGAGTGAAACTCCATCTCAACAACAACAACAACAACAACAACAACAACAACAACAAAAAAAACCTTTTTACTTGGAGATAACTGTAGGTTTAATACAAAAAGATCCCGCAGCCCTTTCACCTACCTTTCCCCAGTGGTAACACCTTACCTATCTGTGGTAAGATATCACACCCAGAAAATCAACATTGATCAAATCCAGTAACTTTATTCAGATTTCACCAGTTTTAACGTGAACTCATATGTGTGTAGTTAGTTCTGTGTGATTTCATTACATGTGCAGATTCACGTAACCGCCACACAGTGAAGACACTCAGTTCCATCACACAGATCTCTTGTGCTACCTTGAATATCTGAAGACACTTCCCTTCCTCCCTCACCACCTCCCTAACTCCTGGCAACCACTAATTTTTTCTAAGACAAATATTTTTAGTAGCCTTTCCTGGTAACTGTGGACATTCTTTGATACTCTATAAGTAGTGTCGCTCTCTCTTTTTTTTTTTTTTAAGACAGTCTCACTCTGTTGCCCAGGCTAGAGTGCTGTGGTGTGATCACGGCCCGCTGCAGTCTTAAACTCCTGGGCTCAAGCAATCCTCCCACCTCAGTCTCCACCTCCCCATGAGTAGCTGGGACTACAAGTGTGCACCACCACACCCAGCCAATTTTTAAATGATCTGTGGAGACAGGGTCCCACTATGATGCCCAGGTTGGTCTCAGTCTTCCAGCCTCAAGCAATCCGCCCATCTCAGCCTCCCAAAGTGTTGGGATTACAGGCATGAGCCTGGTTGTTTGTTTTCGTTGTTGTTGTTTTATCTCCAGAAGTATTCACTTTGCATAAGTGAAACTTTGTACCCTTTGACTAACACCTTCCCATTCCCCCGGCCCCAGCCCCTGGCAGCCATCATTCTGCTCTCTGCTGCTGTGTGTGACTCCCTGAGAGTCCACATTCCAGGAGATTGTGAGGGATCTCTGGCTGGCTTATTATTTTTCTTAGCAACATAATGTCCTCTGGACTCATCCATGGTGTTGCAAATGCAATATTTCCTTCTTTTTAAAGGCTGAATAGTATTCCAGCATGCATACATACCACATTTTCTTTATCTGTTTCTCTGTTGCTGAACACTTAGTTTGACTGATGCCTTGGCAATTGTGGCAATGTGCTGCCGTCAACACAGGCATGCAGTTATTTCTTCCAGATCTAGATTTCACAGGAACGTGAATTTTAACAAACACACCAGGTGATTCTGATGCATGCCAAGATTTAAGAAGCACGGCTGTAGGAAACGGTGGCAGAGACCCCATAACGTTGGTGGAAACAGGAGCGAGTTGTGAGGCTTAAACTGCAACTGGGCTTCCAGAGAATCAGGAAATAAATGTTGACTTTGTTTTCAATCTTCCAAACCCCAGTTAAATTCAACAAAACTGATTGAGAGAAAAAAATGTGTGTAACAGAATGAGACCCTGATCTAAGCAGGCCCTTGAACCAGAAGTGGGAACACGGAGGCCGCAGGGCAGCTGCCCGGGTGGGGAGTGGGTGTTTCTCATCCCTTCCTTCGGGCACACCAAAGCTCTGCTGATCAACTATCCCAACCTCCTCTGCAGGAGAGGAGCAAGGGTGCCCAGTGCACCCCACAGCACAGTGGGGTGAACCTGAGGTGCAGACTGGCCCTTGCTCCCCTGCAGCAGGGAGCCAGTGAAGTTATTCTGAACCAGTTTATTGGGCTACAGATATTGTCATCCATGGAGAACTCAAACTGTCAGGATTCCCAAAGGTTCTAAAGCACAGATGGTGGTGATTTACTGGACTCCACTGGACTCCACTCAGATGCAAAAGTCCTTTTCCTGATTTCAGGAATGGGGCCAAGAGCAGCCACAAGGAAATTGTGTGAGCAGGGAGAGAATCATGACAGTTCGGGGTGAGAACACTGACTCCGGCTGCCTAGGGGACCCACATGATGGTAATGGCCAGCCTAGAGACGGCCGGCAAGGGTCTTTGGTGGGCCAGACCCCACCTGGCTTTGCATGTTGATCCCGAGAGGCAGCAAGAGAAAGCAGAAGTTTTCTGCCTGCAGTGGAGGATCAGGCAGTGCCTTTCCCTGCTGCTTCCTTCTTGGGGCCCCGAGAGCCTATTCTCCCTGCAGGGAAACAAAAAGGCAATTAAATGAGTGGGACTAGAAAAGACTGACAGGAGGCTTGGCGTGGTGGCTCATGCTTGTAATGCCAGCACTTTAGGAGCCGAGGCAGGCGGATCACCTGAGGTCGGGAGTTCGAGACCAGGCTTAACTCCCCGTCTCTACTAAAATTACCGAATTAGCTGGGTGTGGTGGTGAGCACCTGTAATCCCAGCTACTTGGGAGGCTGAGGCAGGAGAATCACTTGAACCCAGAGGTGGAGGTTGCAGTGAGCCGAGATCACACCACTGCACTCCAGTGTGGTCCACAGAGTGAGACTCCATCTTGCAGGAAGAAAAGACTGATGGAGAAACGAATGGGAAAACACAGAGGAAGAAAGGCTACAAAGTAAGAGCTATAGAGAAAATAAGAGTAGAAATGGGAGTGGGGGTAAAGAAAAGGGAGATGTGAGCAGATACAGGGAGAAGGAAAAGAGGGCAAGCCCATGTTAGAAAGAGCAAGAAAGCTGCTCAGAGTCAGGGGTCACCATCTCAGCTTCTGGATGGACCACGTGGCCTGTCCATGGGCTCTCTGACCTGGCAGGGCCTTCCTTGGGGCCAGGCAGGCTGGAAGCAGGCCTGTGGTCTTTCTTAGAAGGTGAGAGCCAGACGTGGAGACAAGAAGACAGGGAGAGAAAGCCATCAGAGCAGCAGAGAAGGGGTGGAGGAAGGCAGTCCTCCCTCATGGTGGAGAACACGCAGTAGACAACAGGGATAACAGCACCCACTCTAAGGTTATTGAGAATAAGATAAGGCCTGTGCAGCTACCTCAGTGGGACTGTCCTAAGAATGGTGATGACAGCCGGCACCATCCAGGGGGCCATGGGGACAGTATGGAGTTGATCCCAGAGGCATTTAAGAGGCAGTCAAGATTGCATCTTGACTGGCTAGCTGCAGAAAGAAGAGCAGAAGGAGGCTGAACATGGTGGCTCCCACCTGTAATCCCAGCACTTTGGGAGGCTGAGGTGGGTAGATCACCTCAGGTCACGAGTTCGAGAGCAGCCTAGTCAACATGATGAAACCCTGTCTGTACTAAAAATACAAAAATTATCGGGGTATGGTAGCACGCACTATAATCCCAGCTACTCTGGAAGCTGAGGGAAGAGAATCACTTGAACCCAGGAAGTGGAGGTTGCAGTGAGCCAAGATCACACCACTGAGCTCCAGCCTGGGCAACAGAGCAAGACACCATGGCAAAAAAGAAAGAAGAACAGAAGGAAGACCCAAGTCTGTTCCTGGGTTTCTATTTTGGGTAACTAGTGGATGACCATGACGGGGATAAAGGAAACGTGGATTCTGGGGAAGAAATCAGTCGTTTCTTATTATTGCCATTTTTATCTGTGCAGAAAAGTATAATGGGCCAGTAAACATGAACATGTGTTCTACCTCACCAGTAACTGAAGAAGGAAAATTAAAACAAGATCCTTATTTATCGAAATGGGATTCAAAATTGAAAATATCCAGTAATGGCAAGGATACAACAGGCGTTTCATACATAGTTGACAGAAGTATAATTTATAAAACCATTTTTGGGGACGATTTGGAGACTTATCTAAACTGTTAACTGTGCTTTCCTTTTGACCCCACCATTTCCCTTCAAGGAATTTGTTCAAGAGCCTCCAAACTTAAAAGCACAAGGCTATTCCCTGAAGCTTGTCTGTATTAGCAAGAACACCCCAATTCCTCCACGTTCCATCCGTATGATCTTGGGCAAATTACTTCCCCTGCCTGCGCATCAGTTTCCCTACTTGTAAAATTAGCACACATGGGCTGGGCGCGGTGGCTCAAGCCTGTAATCCCAGCACTTGGGAGGCCAAGGTGGGTGGATCACGAGGTCAAGAGATCGAGACCATCCTGGTCAACATGGTGAAACCCCGTCTCTACTAAAAATACAAAAAATTAGCTGGGCATAGTGGCGCATGCCTGTAATCCCGGCTACTCGGGAGGCTGAGGCAGGAGAATTGCCTGAACCCAGGAGGCGGAGGTTGCAGTGAGCCGAGATTGCGCCACTGCACTCCAGCCTGGGTAACAAGAGTGAAACTCCATCTCAAAAAAAAAAAAAATTAGCACACATGCACAAAAATAGCACTTCGATCATTCATTTGTTAGGATTAAATGAGAAAATGCAAGTCAAGCACTTAGCATGGAGCCTGAGCTGTGATCAGTGCCCAGCTAAGGTTAGCATTCATATCCCTCTTGCTAGCAGCAGGGGTTCCTGATGGCACATTAGTGGAGGGACTCTAAGTGAGGAAAGGAATAGCTGGGCTTTGGGGGAGCACTGCTGCATGGAGCTGAAAGCCCAGAGCAGACAGGAGAAAAAATGAGTCTGCTTCTAAAGTGTCCACTTCAATCACAGCAGGGAAGGAAGCAGGAGACTCAGAGACAGTCTGAAGAGGTGTGTAGCAACAGTATGTGGAATGCAGAGGTACCTGGGAGTCTTTGGTTTTTAATTAGGGAAATTGATAAACCAATGAGCCGCAAGATCCTACAGAAAAGTCCACAGCCTGGCACAAGCCCCAGAGTCTTGGGTTGAATTTATTATTATTATTTTTTTGAGACAGAGACTCGCTCTGCTGCCCAGCTGGAGTACAGTGGTGTGATCTCGGATCACTGCAACCTCCAACTCCCTGGTTCAAGCTATTCTCTTGCCTCAGCCTCCCAAGTCACTGGGATTACATGCATGTGCCACCATGCCCAGCTAATTTTTTGTATTTTTAGGAGAGGTGGGATTTCGCTATGTTGGCCAGGATGGTGTCGCTCTCCTGACCTCGTGATCTACCCACCTGGCCTCCCAAAGTGCTGGGACTACAGGTGAGAGCCACCGCGCCCCGTCGGAGTGGATTCTTTGCTACTCCTTTGCTGCAGAAGTGCACCTGGGCTTCCAGAACAAGCAGGTGTAAGGAGTGAGAGTGGGAAAAGCATGGCTGCTCTGGAGCTTGGTGGCCTCACAGTGCCAGGAACCCAGTTCAACAGTTCTAGGATGATTTGTGAACATGCAGGTCCTCTGGATCATCAGTAGGAATTGGTCTGTGGGGTCATGAACCTGACTTGGTTCTCAGCAGCCATGTCACCTGGGGTAATCCATTGTCTGTACTTGAATTGGGCACAGCTCTTTGCATTCTATCTGCCCACTTTTCTTACTGTCACTGCTCATGGGCTCAAAACTGCAAAGATGCTCCGGGCCTGAGCATCTCCTCTCCCCAGCGCCACCCCCACCAAATCTTCATGCTGTGTGGGGCCTCTAGAGTAGAGTTTAAGGAGTGAACAGACATCTTACAGTGCATTTTGTGTGCTCACAAATACTCTTGAAATTTCACCCTCAAAGAGTCCTGTGTTTTGGGATTCCACAAGTATTCCTGACAAACATGTTAACATTTATTTATCAGTTCACATCTGTGTACAAATACAGGTAATCCCACTGCTCTTCCCTTGGAGCTGTGATCCATTTAGAAAGACAGTAAGAGGTTTCATGAGGTGGACGGAGAAGAAGAGGGCAATTTCAGAACTCATGCCATTCACAAGGGAAAGGCAGAACTCAGCTTCATGATGAGGTCGGGGTTCTCTGACTTTTTTTTTTTTTTTTTGAGATGGAGTTTCACTCTTGTCACCCAGGATGGAGTGCAGTGACTTCATCTTGGCTCATGCAACCTCTGCCTCCCAGGTTCAAAAGATGCTCCTGCCTGGCCTCCTGATTAGCTGGGGTTACAGGCACCCGTCAGCATGCCTGGCTAATTTTTGTATTTTTAGTAGAGATGGGGTTTCACCACGTTGGCCAGGCTGGTCTCGAACTCCTGACTTCAGATGACCCGCCCACCGCAACCTCCCAATGTGCTGGGATTACAGGTATGAGCCACTGCTCCTGGCCCTCTGGCTCTTGAAGAGCCCTGGAACCTGGAGCAGGACAGAGGGTATCCAACATAAACCTGACCAGCCCTACAGGATGGTGGATGGCTGATAGAATGCAGAGATCTTATGGCTGGGTATAGAAGATCTGCGTTCCTGTCTCAATTTTGCAACTTAACAGTTCCGTGGACCCAAGTCCCCATGGCTAATCTCTCTTCCCTAGGTTCTAAAGGAGTTGGTCATGCCTGCTCCAAGGTTTCTTTGAGTGTGACTGTGCTTTGAAAAACATTCCCACTGCCACCTAAGCTCAAGCACATTTTTTATCATTACTACTGGAAACATCCCACGAGGGCTGGCCTCAGGCAGGTCACTGTAGGAGCATGCTCTGGATGGCTGAGGCCAGCTGGCAGGCAGCCGTGGCTGCAGGTCTCTCAGAGTCACACACAGACTCACTGAAATGACCTACTCATCTTTGCTGAGATCAAAACCTTAAACAGAACAAGTCTAATTGACAGCAAGCTTCCTTCAAGGAAATGAACAATTTAGGGCCTGCTGATGCTGGGATAAGGTGGTCAAAGAACTCTGGGTTTGTACTTCTGCCCTGGGAGGTGCCTCTGCCAAGGCAGGCAGCCAAGGCCTGTGCCTGGATCTCTCTATTAAAACTGTTTTCTCTTGGGCTGGGCCACAGAGCCCTGATTCACCCCAGAGCAGCTCCCAGCCCTGCCAAGCAAATATGGGATGGAGCCTGCACTAGGTGCAGAGGGAAGTAGGTGCCCAGCCTGTGCAATAAAGAAATTATACAGGACTTCCCCTGCCCATGTGGATGGGAGGGAAGATGGAGGCACACAGTGGGGACAATGCCCGATAGCATTTCATAAGTGCAGCGGCGGCAAGGGTGGAAAGAGCCCTCACCACAAGTCAAACCTGGGTTCAAGTCCTTATTCTGCCACCTGCAACCATTCTCAGTCTCAGTTTTCTCATCTGTAAAAACAAGGATGAGACTGCCGGGGCTCTCTGGCCCACGGTTGTTGTGAAGAGTTCTTGGTCTTATGGCGCACTGTACAAATAACCTGTCATTATTGACGAATTATCAGCATTAATGATACATTCCTAACGATCCCAGTGCCAGAGGGAGCACAGTAGAGGTGATGAGATTTGTGTGGCAATTTGATGATCATGAAGACTATCGGTAAGTATTCTGAAGATTTTTGGTTACAAACGATTGCTTGGTTTTATTTCAACATCGTAGAAGTCAGAGCTAGGGAAAGACAGATTAATCATCTAATTCAAGCACCTTATTTTACAGACAAGCTGACAGAGGCAGAGCCTAGGGAGTCCATTTGGTTTCTCTTTGCTTTATGCCATGCTCCTGGCACAGACTAGATGGTCAGTACTAGTTGTTGTTGTTGTTTTGGAGACAGAGTCTTGCTCTGGCTGGAGTGCAGTGGTGCCATCTGGGCTCACTGTGATCTCCACCTCCCAGGTTCAAACAATTCTTGTGCCTCAGCCTCCCGAGTAGCTGGGATTAGGGGCATGTGTCACCACACCCAGCTGATTTTTGTATTTTTAGTAGAGATGGGGTTTTACCATGTTGCTCTGACTGGTCTCCAACTCCTGGGCCCAGGCAATTCGCCCCTCTCGGCCTCCTAGAGCACTGCGATTACAGGCATGAGCAACCGCACCTGGTCATTGTGCTCAGTAGTTAATGCGACAGAACCGAATTAATTCCCCTACCTAAGGCTTAGTGAGTGCAGGGCTGGGACTCTACGGTACTGCACGGTGAGATGGAAGGAGAAACAAGTAGGACCAGGGATCCACGTGCGCATGCACTTTTCAACAGTCCCCAAAGCATCTGAAACACTTGAAGTGCTTTTTAGACAAAACAATTCCATTGCATTATTCTACAATTGATAAAATGATATGCTTACGCCAGTGTGTACATACATAGCTTTTGGCAAGAGCAGGTGAGGAGGAAAGAGTGAGGTGATTGTAGTTCCTGCTGTTCACACATCCTGAACTGTAAATTTTCAGGTATTTTAGTTTAGAGGTAGCTCCTTCTTTTGCGGTTAGAAAAAATAATCCCTCAATTTAAAATTAAATAATTTCTTATAAATGTGATACACACACATATGTACATACATACACACATTTTTATGTATATATCTATCTAGTCCGTATATAATTTGTTTTTTTTTTTTTTTGAACTACAAAAAAACTGTCCTTCCCAGCTGCATAACTAACATTGAGTCCTACTGCAGCCCTTCAACGGCCTCTCGCCTGGCTACTCTTTCACATGACCTAGATATGTTTTGATCTCTGGATAGGGACAGCATGCTGCCTGGGGAAGGTTCTGTGTGAGAAATTATTCAGGTCTGGCTGCTTGTCAAAAGTCTTCTGCTCTTTACTATGGACCTTGGTTTTCTCCTTGGGGTTGGGGCAGGCAAGGAACACGTGAGCTAGTGTTACTTTACCAACATGTATGTAATAGCATGTATGAGTTGACAGCACCTTTCTAAGTGCTTGCACATATTAACTTACTTAAGCCTCATCACCACCCCATGAGTTCCCTTAGTATCCCTTATTTAATAGGTGAGGCTAAATAATTTATTTAAGTTCCGCAATAATTTCGGAGCCCTTGGAAAAGCCCTCTGCCAAGACTAACACCACTCTTTTTTCTTTTTGGTGTAGTTGGCAGGATTTAATACCATTCTTCAGTGAGAAATGAAACTTATCTGATGGCTCTTTCTACTAGTAGATACTCTTAACTTTTTGTGGGGGGTCATATACACCTTTAAAAATCTGATGAGGCTGGCACAGCAGCTCGAATCTGTAATCCCAGCACTTTGGGAGGCTAAAGAGAGCGGATCACCTGAGGTCAGGAGTTCGAGATGAACCTGGCCAATATGGTGAAACTCCATCTTTACTAAAAATACAAAAATTAGCCAGGCATGGTGGCTGACACCTGTAATCCCAGCTACTTGGTAGGTTGAAGCAGGAGAATCGCTTGAACCCGGGAAGTGGAGGGTGCCGTGAGCCAAGATTGAGCCATTGCACTCCAGCCTGGACGACCAGAGTGAAACTCCATCTCAAACAAACAAACAAACAATAAAGAATCTGATGAAAGTTTTAGATTCCTTACTATGAAAATACACATTTGTTAACAAATTAATCTCTATCCCAAAGTCATCTGTGGAATCCAACTTAAAAACACATGTTATGGTAGAGGAATGCATCAGCACCGTCTGGGAAGAATTACAACTTCCCTCCATACCAACTCCGGACCACAGAGAGTGAGAGATTCTGAAATCTACTGTACGCTTTGTGTGCCACATACCCTTTCTTTTTCAATTACTCTAGATTAGAAATCATCGGGACAAATTAGTAGCCATAGCAGTTATGAAAGGTGAGATTCTTGAGCACTTTCACATTCCGCATTACGGATTTGTGCAAATATTTTCCTGTAAGCATGTATTACTGCTGCAATCAGAAACAATATGAAAGAAGAAAACCAAAGTCTGCAACACAGACATAATCGTACATTTGCAAAATTGTGTGCGCACAAGGATAGTCACTGCTGTTTTGCTTGCGATCCTCCTACGTGGCCTCGGTAAAGGGGAGGCTAACGGAACTATCGCGCCTCCTCCCCTGGGTGGCTGTGTGGCTGCAGCCTGCAAGACAGCTCTGAATGTGCTGAAAGAGCCTCAGATATATGGTTAGGAGAATAAAGCAAGATGTAAATGATGTATAGCACACTACAATTTTGTGGAGGGAAGAAAAGGGAATATTAGCTGATGCATCTAGTACCTTTAGGAGGGTCAGAAAATCCTGGCAATGGTGATTCTCTAGAAGGTCAAAGCAGTAAGGGAGACTTACTGTTCTCTCTGTACCCTTTTGTACCTTTGAAATTTGTTCAATTTCTCTATTACCTATTCAATAAATAAATAAAAATTTGTAAAAAAGAAAGAGATCTTAAACATCGAGAATCACCTCCCTGTTACCTAAGAGCTTTCTTCCCACCACAGAACCCTGCACAGTCTGTCCTTCTTGGCTGGAACACCCTGCTGTACCCCAACTCAGCCTGCGGATCTCAGCTCGGTTCAGGGTTCCTCATCAAGGTCGTCCCTGGCCTCCCACGATAGGTCAAACACACTTTTATCTGTTCTTATAACATGCAATGGGCCTTTCCCATCGAACACTTTCCCAGTTGCGGTTTTACATATACTCATGTGATCGTTCAATTCATGTGTGTCTCTTCCCATAAGGTATAAGCTACATGAGAGGAGGCTTTTTGCTCACCAGTATATCCAGAAAATTTGGAACACAGGAATGTACTTGGTACATTGAATAGGGGAGTATATGTACCAGTGACCATCTCTACTACTGGTCATTAGACTTGTTTTTTTTTTTAATTAAAAAAATAAATTTTTAAATTTTTACCTATCTATTTACTTATTTATTTTGAGACCAAGTTATGAAACTGGCTACTTTTTGTTTTTTGTTTTTGTTGTTTTGTTTTTTTTTTGAGACAGAGTCTTGCTCTGTTGTCCAGGCTGGAGTGCAGTGACATGATCTCAGCTCACTGGAACCTTTGCTTTCCGGGTTCAAGCAATTCTTTTGCCTCAGCTTCCTGAGTAGCTGGGATTACATGCCACCACGCTGGCTTCTTTTTATGTTTTCAGTTGAGACAGGGTGTGGCTATGTGGCCCAGGCTGTTCTCAAACTCCTGGGCTCAAGTGGTCCACCTACCTCAGCCTCCAACAGCCTGTTCTTTTTCTTTCTTTCTTTCTTTTTTTAGAGACAGGGTCTCTCTGTTGCCCATGCTGGAGTGCAGTGGCATAATCTTGGCTCACTGCAGCCTCAAACTCCTGGACTCAAGTGATCCTCCCACCTCAACCTCTCAAAGTGCTGGGGTCTCAGGCATGAGCCACTATGCCCGGTCAGACCTGTCTTTAAATGTCTGAGAACCAGGATCTCACAACTTTCTCCAGCTGTCCGTTGCACCTTTAGATTCCTCTCACTGTTGTCATTTCAATCTCACATTGAACTAAACTGAGTCTTTGTGGCTTCCACCCTCTGGATTTCATTCCACCTCAGTAACACAGAAAGCAGGACTAATCCTCTTTCATATGATTGCTTTTCAAATAGTTTAGCATATAGAGTTTCCTTTTTACCTAACTATGAATCTTATATTCTTTCAGCCATTACTAACTGTGACCTCCTTGAGAGTGGGGAAGGTGTCACCTACATCTCTCTTATCCATAGCCCCTGGCTCTGGGTTTGGCTTAGTGTACGTTGTTCGGACAGAATCATTTTTTATATGGCGTCTCTTATGTTAGTTACCCTGAACGTGTTCCACTTTGCCTCTTAAAACATTGGCCAAAATGCTGGACAAATATCATAGCTTCAGTCTCTCAGTGCACCTTCTGTCCATTGTCCACACCTCCAGTGATGCCAACTAAGACCCCCCGGGCTTTGGGGGCAGCCACTGATGACACAGTCCATCCTGTTCATGCTGCTCTCCTTTGTGCTTTTCAGAGCTCCTGTTCCTACGCTAGAGGAGTACTATACGTTGTCCCTCAGGCATTAACATGCTGCACTCATCTGCTCCCAGGCTCGTCAGAATAGCTCATGTTAGAATGTTGACTTGTTTCTCAGGCTCTCCAAAGCCAGACCAGCAGCTTCATGAAACACCATGAGTTCCACATCAAGAATGTTATCACCATTGAAAAATAGGTCCACTTGGACCTACACGCCACAGCAGATACTGTGTGGGGCCAACCCCCAATGGTTCCCTCTACAACACCTTTACTCAATGAGTACCTCCAGAGACGAAAGGAAAACTTGAAAGTTTGAGCTTCAAGTGAGAGTTTTTTTAAAGGCTCTTTACTCATCAACCCTGCTTGCTGCTCAGAACTCTGATGAGACCCATTCTCAAGAGCTCTCATCATGCTGAATCTGAGCTCTTGGCATCAGACGGCTCCTGGGTAATGTGAGCATGGGCACATCATTGCTAATGTGCACAGTGCTTGGCAGAACGCCACAAGGCCGGTATGTCGAGTGTAGCTTCTCAGTGTCTTAGCCAAGACCAACAGTAGAACCAGTCAATCTCCAGCATGGTAATAACTCCTCCATGGGGAACGTATCCTGACCTAGTAAGGGGACGGACACAGTGATTTAGTTTCTTTTTACCACATTCAGCTTTCATGAGCCATATGACAAATGAGCAAAGATCAGAGCATGCTGGGAACTAATGAACCAGAGGGAGAAATTCATTTAATGACTTAAGCGTGTTTCATCTAATGTGAAATGTAGGTCAGTTCACTGTAAATTTATTCATAGGGATTATTTGTCCTCAGCCTGATTACATGGCATGTGTTATAAGATTTCAGCCCTGAGTAAAACAGAGCAGGCCCTGCCTATCCCTCTCCATTCTCCCTCCCCTCAGCATCCCTTCCCCTCACTCACACACACACACAGAGGTGGCAGGAATCTAGCAACATCCCTTAGTACTTGTCTCAATAGAAAAGACTGATTTCATGGCCTGGCGCGGTGGCTCACGCCTATAATCCCAGCACTTTGGGAGGCTGAGGTGGGTGGATCACGAGGCCAAGAGATCGAGACCATCCTGGTCAACAAGGTGAAACCCCGTCTCTACTAAAAATACAAAAATTAGCTGGGCATGGTGGCGTGCGCCT
Organism: Callimico goeldii; assembly: GCA_963573925.1. Classification (NCBI taxonomy): domain Eukaryota; kingdom Metazoa; phylum Chordata; class Mammalia; order Primates; family Cebidae; genus Callimico; species Callimico goeldii. Next base: position 5,376 of record CAUYOR010116631.1, on the reverse strand, counting down.
GTAGTCCCAGCTACTTGGGAGGCTGAGGCAGGAGAATTGCTTGAACCCAGGAGGTGGAGTTTGTGGTGAGCTGAGATCACACCATTGCACTCCAGGGTAACAAGAGCAAAACTCAGTCTTAAAAAAAAAAAAAAAGACTGATTTCAAACTATTCAAAACACTGACTTGGGCTCTTTATTTTATTTTTATTTTTTTGAGACAGGGTCTCACTCCACCCAGGTTGGCGTGCAGTAGCACAGTCATAGTTACTGAAGCCTCAACCTCCTGGGCTTAAGTGATCTTCCCACCTCAGCCTCACAGTATCTGAGACTACAGGTGCACCCCTGCACCTAGCTAATTTACTAAATTTTGTAGAGATTGGGTTTTGCCATCTCTACAAAAATTAGAAATTTTTTTTTCTACTAATTGGCAGGTCTCAAACCCCTGGGCTCAAGCTACCCGCCTTCCTTGGCCTCCCAAAGTGCTGGGATTATAGGCTTGAGCCACCATGCCCATTTTATTACATTTTTGGAAACACTTGGAAAAATCTAAAAGCTGGACACCTACACAGAAATTCAGACATATTGCTGAGTAGAGTCCAAAAGAAAAATGAGGCAAGAAGGAGAGAATTTCATCACTCTATTGGTCCAGCCGGGTATGTGTCACCAGAGAGACAGATTTATCAAACGCAGCAACCAGGAAATAACTCTCGGGAGGTTTGGTTAGCAACGGTTTCTCAACTCTAATTTAAGAAACCCAAGATAGCAGTCTTCGGGCACTTGTCATCCCTGTCATTGTTATAATTTTGTAAAATGGAAATTAGTAACTGACGAGGTCACCTCGCATTAGTGCCCCGTTAGCCTCCTTAGCTTATTTACCTTTTAGAATAAAAAGGAACGTTCAGTCCTCGGTCCTATAAGATAGGGGTCCTGATGCGATTTGAAGGAAGATTTGAACAAAGGCTTAAGAGAAGACATCGATTCAAAATAGATCCCCACAAGATCACATTTGGGGAAGAAAAATGTGTGGGGACCCACTTCACATCAGTATAATTTGTGGTTTACTGCAGCAATGTGAAAACCTTATCATCAAAATCATCTTTCTGATTTTTCTTCTCTAACTCAGAGAAGAGAATAACAAAATTGCAAGCTTCTTTTCCTTTTCTAAGTTTAGCATTGATTTTAGAAGAAACATAGGTATAAATACTAAGGAACATTAACTTAACATTGAACACTTAGCAAGAAAAGCCAAATCCCAAACCAATTTCATCTCCAAGACAAAGAACAGGATACTCTTTTTATAATTCTGTAAATTCTTATGCATTTTATGGGAGGAAAAAAAAGAATGTAACTTTTTTTTTTTTAGACAGGATCTCACTCTGTTGCCCAGGCTGGAAAGCAGTGGCACAATCACTGCTCGCTGCAGCCTTGAACTCCGGACCTCAAGGAATCCTTCCACCTCAGCCTGCTAAGTAGCTGGGACTACAGGCATGCACCACCCAGCTGATTTTAATTTTTTTTTTTTACATGGAGTTTTTCTCTTGTTGCCCAGGCTGTTGTGCTGTGGACTATGGACTGATCTTGGCTCACCACAACCTCCACCTCCTGGGTTCAAGTGATTCTTCTGCCTCAGCCTCCCAAGTAGCTGGCATTACAGGCATGAGCCACTATGCCCAGCTAATTTTGTATTTTTAGTAAAGACGGGGTTTCTCTGTGTTGGTCAGGCTGGATTTTAAACTTTTTTGTAGAAGACACAGGGGTCTCCCTAGGTTGCCCAGGCTGGCCTCCAACTCCTGGGCTCAAATAACTTTCTGTTTCTTGTGTTTCTAGTTAAGGAATGAGACCATTAGGTTAAATGCACTCTCCTTATCTCCACTAGGGATCATGATTTCGTTTCCTTTTTTTGCAGAAAACAATAGAAAGGCCAGGCACAGTGGATCTGGTAATCCCAGCACTTTGGAAGGCTGGGGTGGGAGGATCACTTGAACCTATGAATTCAAGGTTGCAATGAACTATGATCATACCACACTGCACTCCAGCCTGGGTGACAGAGTGAGACCCCATCTCCAAAAAAGCAAAATAAAATAATAAGACAGAAAACAATGGAGAACCCTAGAAAACCTTCAAAGTAACGTCTCAAGTCCTATAAAAAGACTTAAATTGCATTGTTCCTGGATGATGGGGCTTTGGAATGTAGGTAATGATAATGTCCTATATTTGTTTGAAATGTTACGGTTTATATACGGCTTTTACTCATCCTGTTTTATCTGATCCTCATATTGCCCTGTGATTCTCAGCAGAGCTTCATCTTGCATGAGGGGTTGAGTTCCACAGTCACCAAGGAAGGTAAAATCACATACACTTAACATCTCCTGACCACAAAATACAGAATACATAATTTTGTGTCTATGTAAATAAGTTCTTTTGCCTTAGAGGCCAGGATATACCAAAACCTCCACAACTTAAAACCCAATGTGGGGGCTGGGCGCAGTATCTCCCACCTGTACTCACAGCACTTTGAGAGGTCAAGGCAGGTGGATCGTTTGAGAACAGCCTGGCCAACATGGTAAATCCCTGACTCTACTAAAAAATTACAAAAATTAGAGGGCATGGTGGCACACGCGTGTAATCCCAGCTACTGGAAAGGCTGAGGCAAGAGAATGGTTTGAATCCGGGAGGCGGAGTTTGCAGTGAGCCGAGATCACACCATTTCACGCCAGCCTGGGCAACAGCGAGACTCCATCTCAAAACAAACAAACAAACAAACGAAAACCCAATGAGGGACACTAAGACCTGAGATTGAGTGTTCCATGCCTTCTACCTCACCCTCACTCCAGGGCACGGGCTCACTGAGAGGAACGGCTAGTGGAATTGCCCAGGCTGTTGAGATTCTTACTCTTTCCCTCTTTTTATCAAGAGTTTAGTTGCATTGGTTAGGGTCCAATCAGGAAAACAGAAACCATTCAAACGAGGGGCTTCATTACGGGGAATTAATTGCCCAGGGGATAGGAATGTCCAGAAAAGGGTTAAGAAGCTGATATGGGCCAAGCGCACTGGCTCACACCTGTAATCCCAGCACTTTGGGAGGCTGAGGCGCGCGGATCACGAGGTCAAGAGATCAAGACCATCCTTGTCAACATGGTGAAACCCCGTCTCTACTAAAAATACAAAAATTAGCTTGGCATGGTGGCGCGTGCCTGTAATCCCAGCTACTCAGGAGGCTGAGGCAGGAGAATTGCCGGAACCCAGGAGGCGGAGGTTGCGGTGAGCCGAGATCGCGCCATTGCACTCCAGCCTGGGTAACAAGAGCGAAACTCCGTCTCAAAAAAAAGAAGAAGAGAGAAAAAAAAGAAGCTGATATGGTTTGGCTATGTCCTCACCCAAATCCCCCCTTTAATTGTGATAATACCCACATGACAAGGGCAGGGCCAGATGGAGGCAACTGAATCATGGGGGCAGTTTCCCCCTTACTGTTCTCGTAGCAGTGAACAAGTCTCACGAGGTCTGAGTTCTCCTGCACAAGCTCTTTTTCCTGGTGCCATGGAAGATGTGCTTTTGCTTCTCTTTTGCCTTTTGCATGATAGCGAGGGCTCCCCAGCCATGTGGAACTGTGAGTCCATTAAACCTTTTCCTTTATAAATTACCCAGTCTTGGGTATGTCTTTATTAGCAACCTGAGAACGGACTAATAGAGAAGCCAAATAAAAGACAGTGAAGCAACCCAGCCATTCCTGATTTCTGAAAGCCTCTGCTGCCCCTTGACTGAAGGAAATTACACCAGAACTAGGGGCTGGGATGGCTGAACTTAAGCTGGAACAAGGTAGGCCTGTTCAGCGAGAAGTGGAGCGATAAAGGAAATGCAGCCACTACTAGAGAAGCCACCAAAGGAGAGAAGAAAGAGGAGAAATACCTGAGATCTTCTTCCTGCCCTCCAGTCTCCCACTGGTGCCTTCTGTAGGCGGATCACGGCTGGAAGCCAGCAGAAAGGGCATCTGTCTGATGCAGCCTGCAGGGGTCAGCTTCCTTGCCCAAGACGCACAGCAAGTGAAAGGTGAGGAGTGGAGCTGAGGACAAATAGCAGGTCCAGCACTATAACTCAGTTCTCTTTGTGCTAATTGTATCCTTGAATTCCTGTATGTTAAATGTGCATATGATGTGTCACCACTGTACACATTACCACTTCCAACTGACGCTTAAGGAAACTAGGATTCGGGTTAAATAATTTACCCGAGATGACAGAGGTAAGACGCCCCGGAGCCAGGTCCTCTGATTTCCCTATCTAGTGCTTTCGCCACTACCCCTGATTCCTTTCATGTGGATATGCTGGAAAAGGACTAGGATATCTGAGGTTTTAAAAATGCTTTTATACACTCTTAGAACTGTACTTACCCAGGGGATTTTAAACTGAGTACTCTAGAGCTCTGAGGTCTGAAGACTTCCAGGGAGAGTCAGCAAGACCCCAAGATCCACCCTCCACTTCAAACCTTGGGGCAATCTAATCTGTCACGTCTCAGGATTCTAAGTAGATGTGAAGGAAATGATTCTGCTGAAATAATAAAATTGTTCTAGTCTCTCTCTCCTAAATGAAGTAGCGATGGCTCCGAGAGAGTCTAGTTAACGGCAGGCTTAAACCCAGGTGTTCCTGCTTGTGACGCAAGCCTCTTATTAGTGAATCCTGCTGTACGATTACTAACAGTGAGGCAAGAAAAAGGGAGAAGCAACAGGGAAAGACATCAAGCAGAAAGATGGCAAAAGAAAAAAAAAAGAGAGACCAAGTGGGAAGATGGCGAAAATGCCACTGTGCTTTTGCAGTTGGGGCAAAAATAAAGATAACTGTCAGAAATCTGGCCCATTTGTGGAAGGGCTAAGTGAAATCAAGAACAATCATCAAAAAGTGGGAGCCATTCCAATGTCTATCAGCCAATGAATAGATAACACATGTGGACTATTCACATCGTGGAATGCTATTTAGTAATAGAAAGATACTGATCCATGCTACAACATGGGTGCCCCTCAAAAACATGATGCTAAGTGAAAGAACCCAGACGCAAAAGACTGCACATTGGTTGATTCCACTTATGTGAAATTTCCGAAATAGGCAAATATGTAGAGACAGAAAATAGATTAGTGACTGCCAGGGGCTGAGAGTAAGGACAGAGAATGCCTGCAAAAGGACCTAAGGTTGGCCAGGCACGGTGGCTCAAGCCTGTAATCCCAGCACTTCGGGAGGCCGAGGCGGATGGATCACGAGGTCAAGGGATCGAGACCATCCTGGTCAACATGGTGAAACCCTGTCTCTACTAAAAATACAAAAAATTAGCTGGGCATGGTGGTGCGTGCCTGTAATCCCAGCTACTGAAGAGGCTGAGGCAGGAGAATTGCTTGAACCCAGGAGACGG